>CM032876.1:47854779-48002279 GCA_019176425.1 Megalops atlanticus
ATAATAATAATAATAATAATAAATAATAATAAATAATAATTGCAGAAGAACAATTGTCGCTATCAAATGCACGGTCATAAACATAACCATAACAACCACCAAAACGTATTAAAACAATAACCGCGGTTAAAAAATGCCTTGCAGTCATAATGGATGACAAATTATATCTTTCAGTGGGCTACTTGAAGACAAGGCATTCTGATTCCGTAGGATGTTCACATAATTAAGATCTTTATTTCCAGCCATAGAATCAATCATCATACGCTCTCAAAGTGTCAGCGGTAGGCACCGGTCTGTTTGCCATCCTTTCAGCAAATAATCTGCCGATATTTTCACCTCCGTCTGTAACAACATGATAGTCGTGTCGGTCTCTCATGGTGAAACGGGCATTGACTTTATAAGCTTTTTTTTTACGAGCTTCTCTAGGCCTATAAAGTTTATCAAATTTCAGGTTAGCAGAGCCCTGCATTAAAGACGGGGAGAGAGAAGAGAGTTCTTTCCTGAACACACTGGATAATGTACATCTGGGTCAATTTCCCCATGACCACCAAGGTTCAGCAGTTCATGTGTGTCCTAATCACGGTCATGTGTACTTGCGTGCTGCGGATAGATCGATAATATCCGCCACAGTGAATGCCGAGATTATTAAAATATGTTTTGCATTTGTCCTAAAATGTGCCAAGTGGAATCCTGTTCGAAATATGTAAAATACACCGTTTTAAGCACACAACGGGCACAATTGTTTCATTTATTTTTGGGGGAACAGTTATTTTTATCCAGATCAGTTGCATTTGATCAGTTCAGATTACGGGCTGCCAGAGATATGCACAATCAAATAATCGTGAACACGCACAAGGACATGCCCAAGATAGAATAAGCGACCTTGAAAATGAGTTCTTATGGATTGCAGTACATGATTTGTGAAGAGATAATTTGTCATTTTTCTTTCTGCGTTCAGTGCATGTCGCACCGTTGTAGGCATGACTCACTTCCAAATAAAATAATCTTATGTTTTCTTTACTCCCCCTATTCCAAGTAAGACAAAATAATTACGAGGCATCAAAAGGAAACGAATACGTGAGCTTCTTTTATACGTACGTCACACAGAAAAAGGGGCAAAGGCAAAATGACACGCCAAATAATTTCCAGCATTTTTCCCCTCAATTAATGAACGAATAAATAGATGAGTGATAAATACATAAACATTCAGTGCCTCTACGCTTTTCTTAACTGTCGAAACATTTTGACAGCAACGGCAAATCACCAATATCTTCTGGGTTTTAATCTTTTAAAAGAAAATAATCGAATAGACTGCGGGTAGTCATCTGTTTATTTATCCATTCGATACAGCATTTGAACCGAGAGCGGTGTAAATGTGGAAGCTCTTTGTGTTATACGCTGGCGAGCGTTTCCGCAGCAGTAAAACTCTGAGGTTTACATTTTCCTAAATACTGCCTATTATAATAAAATTAAACTGTCTTGCCTTCGGGATACATTAAAAACCTGCGCGGCTCGAACGCTAAATCAGAAACACACTTTCGTTTGTGCTCGTGAAACGCAGGTGTGGTTTTATAAAGTTATAAACTGATAGGTCTTGAAACAAGGCCGCCACTCCTCGCTTTTAAATATACGGTGACTAAGCATGTCTGTAAGTGAATGTAGTACGAATTCGTGTCAAGTGAGATTCAATAAATTATCGGAAGTGTACATCACCTTACAAATGGACAAACTGGGGGGAAAAAACACAAGAGGCCTTTCCTGTTGTGGGCTTTGGGCAAACATGTTCAATTTATGGGACCAAAAGGGTTACGTTATATTATTTCCAGCGATGTGTTTTAGGATTTCGTCATTCTTGCCCTTTCTGTGGCTTTAGGTTAAAAGTTGTTGACGAGAAACGATGGCTTGTCTATTTAAATCAGTGTTCCTTGCGCAGCAGGCCCAATATGTTGCTCAAAATTTACGACAGTTTGTGATAGAATAAGGCTCTTATTTGTAGGGTTATAATGCGGTTTTTAATATGGTAAATTACGTCTGACATGTTAATGAATTTTATAGTTTTTATTTAGAGTTGACGTGCACTCCATAAATCTATTCCATCTGCTGCAATCTTTGAGTATCATATGGTCTAATTAGGCATTGGAACATTCATCCACTGTCCCTTTCACTTTTAACCTGTGTCAAAATGGAAGTATTTCAATTCAAAAGCATTTCATTCATAGTAATTGAAAGCATTTCATTTGTTAGGTTAACTCAAAAAAGAATTGTACATTATGTTCATGAGTCAAATACCTTACTAAATCTTACAACTAAAATCCATTATTTCCATCTCTATAAAGTTGTTTGTGGAATTATTTTTACAGGTAAAATCTGGCTAAGTTTATCTGAAATGTGGTCCATTAGATTTCATATGCTTTATTTCTTGCTATCCAGGACCATATTTCTGCTGTTGAAAAATAGACCAAAAATTGCGTTTTTATTGGTCTGTGGTGACCATACTGAGAAATAAAGGGAGGCACGTCATTTTGAAATTCAAGTGTATCTCATTAGTCCAAACCTTTTAACACCATAAAATGTGCCCTTTGTATTGCACAGATACAGTGTAATTTATCATGTAAATTGGGCTAGAATATTGTAGAAAGCCAGAGTTGAGCAGGACCAATCTACTGGCTGGTGTGGATGAAAGAAGCCATGTGTGCATTTGAAACATACAGCAGTAAGGACACGGTTTGCTTAACGGCTCAGTGGTGAGGGGTCAGGGAGGGGTTTTGGGCACGTCTCAGGGACAGAAAGCCAGCCTCCAGAATCAGATATGCGTATTGGCTCGTATGTTACTTTGTACCTGTGACTGACACCAGGTGATCTGTTCACTGCCCCACCCACAGGGCAGGGCTGTGTGGGTTTCAGCAGTATGGGGATGATGGTGTTTGTCGCTCCTCTCAGTAGGACTGTGGGGCAATATTTGTGTGTGTTGCATGAACGGGTTGGCAGAATGTTTCTGCAGGTTGGAAATTAGTGGTGGTTGGGGGGGGGGGGGGGGGTGGGGTGGTGGTGCTTCTCTGTTCTTGGCAGGCGAAAGGAGGGAAACGAGGGAGACTGAACCCAGCTTACACGCTCCAGGGCTAAGACTGATGTCTGCCAGAAAGGCTTGTAACATTGATTTAATCCAACCCCAGCCAGACAGCAAGATGACAGATGTAAATGTACAGAGAGTAATAGCTAGAGGTAAACAAATTAATGAATAAACAACTGACAAACAAGAGGCAAGCCTGTTTCTGTCTCGCTATTGATTTCAGTGAGACAGCATTTCACCTCGTATCAATACCATTTAAATAACATATTTTGATCCACTTCTCAGACAGGGGGCCACATGGGTGTCTCATTAAATTGGCACGAAACTTTTTTTTCCCATTTCCTTTTTTTGCAGTTTATTTAAACAGATTTTCATCTATTCATCATCTTTTCATCAGATTTAATTTTTTCCCCAATGGGGAAGGGAAAAAAGTTTCCTCACTGAATATGGTTATTAAACTATTCCTTCAACAGAAAAAAATTAGGGTGGACACCATATGTCCGGAATTGCCTACACAGTATCTTAGTTGGCATTGATGGGAAAGGAGAATCATGGCTACTGCCTTTATGATGTCATGTATGATGTCATCAGTATTGTGTAGGATGGCCAGGTGCGAGAGATGGGAGGAAGGGCAGGAGTCTCCATAGCACCCAGCCTGTGCATGACTGCACTCCTGTTTATGGATCACACTGCCTCCCCGTACTGGGCTGCTTTGGCTGGAACTCAGCTCTTTTTCTTATTGACTCTTCCCTGCAAGAGGCACGCACACACACAGACACACACATTGACATATCCTTTGGAAGTTTACCTGATTTGATTTACAGACATTCTGCAACTGTGACAGTGAGGTAGTAATCAAGGAGTGTTTTCTAGAGGGCAAAGTAATGGTGATTGTCTGAGCTGATGTCTGAGTGTTTGTGTGTGTATGTGAGAGAGAGAGTGGAGTGTGTGTGTGTGTGTTTGTGTGTGTGTGGGTGAGAGAATAATGGGGCCACTCTGACGCAGGCTGGCTGAACACTGTGCTTGTGTCAGCTCTTTGTTTCCTCCTGCTCATACCGGGGGAGGGGGGGGCACAGAGCCACTGAGTTTCAGCTGGGTGGGGAGGACATCGCTGGACCGTGACTCCCACACTCACTCAGGGGGTCCCTCACTCTCCAGAATCTCTTCATTAGCTCTCTTTCTGTCGCTCTGTGTAAGTTTGTCTCTCTCTGCCTGCGTATACAGCAGTACTTTATTGCCAGGGCAAACCAAAGTCCTCTATATCTCTCTGCCTCTGTCTGTCTGTCTCTGTGTGTCTGCTTCTCTCGTAGTTATATGATGTCACAGTGTTCACTTATAGTCATGGCAGAGAATGAATTGGATAGATATGATGCCAACAAGTACAAAGCTGGTATGTGTACAGTCTTATGTTTATATTATGTTTCAACCCCTCACCTATTTTATGTGAGTATTGTTACAAAGCATATATTCATTTTTGAAATAGGCCTTCAGTGATCATTCGGGGCAGGACATAGTATTATATATGTACACATACTGTATGTGCTATATCATGTGTGATACCTCTGTTTCTGTCTGGACATCGAAGCAAAGAGTTTGCAGGGGATTGCAGTTGGAAATTCCCTGTTGATACAGGCTAATAAAAGTTGCTAAATTTTTAAAAGGTAATGCAACTCCTTGGGGGAGCAAAAATAGTGCAGTTTTTGTAGGCTGAGGAACACAGACCTGCTCTCCCGAAACACGAGATGCTGGCTGACAGAAATATCAAAATGTTACACTCTTTAATCTGCCTCTGCCTCTGCCTCCTCCCCCCAAGTCCTTCATTGATATAATCACTGCGGGGAGCAGGGGGGCACTGAACTATCTATCTAACTAAACAGTACAAAGCTGGTGCGTACCAGAGCGCTGGCCAACAACACTACAATACTTATTTACATATATGGACATGTACTGAGGCCAGGAAAAAAAATGTCATAATTATAACCATTGTAATAACAAAAATGCAAACAATTTAATAATAAAATAGTTATATTAATTATAGGATTATTTGAAAAGAATTAGTAATTATTTGGCTCGTTCCAAAAGGTTGACTCTCAGGTGAGGCTCTGCTGCAGTAGCCTGGAGCAAAGCAATTACCCTCAATCGCTTCAGCGAGTGTTCAGCCAAATTAAAGGATAATACCTGTCCGTAAAAATGTAAGCTATGTTGCCCTGGATAACCAGATACACTAAACAAAAAAAAAAGATAAATGATACAAAGGCCGAAGGATCCACTGTACCCTGTGTATCGGAGGCATCCCACCTCCTTTCACACTGCAGTGAAAATAGCTCTTTTCTTTCTTGGATCCAGCTTAGCACCCAGACAAAGGTGACTCTTGTCTGTGTCTGTGGAGGCGTGCCAAGGTGTTTGACACAATGACAGGTAGGATATTTTTTAAGAGCTGCTGAAAATTGAAGTTTCTATGAGCTTCTTTGTTTCTGCGGGATAGTGTTTTGACTTGCACATTTCTGACTGCCATTGTGACACCAGCATCATAAACCGCGTGCTGAACATTGCTGAGAGAAAAAACCGTGTTTCCAGAAAAGACAGATGTTTCTTTCTTTCTTTTGCTCTTTTTCCCCCCCCGTCTCGTTCCCTCACAGATATGTCCTCAGTCTATTTTTAACTAAACGTGTTCGGAACTTGAAAGCCTTGCTGGCTTCTCTGTCGTCACAGCTTGCCCCCAAGTTCATCCCCTCTGATCTCACATACGTACAGTGCAGGGCACAAGGAAGAAAAGGAATTCTGGATTTATTGCTGCTGTGAACATGGGGAGGAGACACAGTTTTTGCTCTAAAAAAAAGGTAAAGATGATCAATCAATGGCACCCAATGTACATACAGTAACACTGCCCAGTGATCTGCTTGACTGTGTCACTGCTAACACTGATGGGAGGTAGGATTTTGTTGTTAGATCAAGTACAGCGAGATGTTATCAGTGACTGACTGATTTGAACCAATCATAGTGTTTTGCTGTGGTGAACAAAACCTTTTGATTGGCTCAAGTGAGTCAGTAATTGACTCCATATGGTAGCGCAGCCCACAATGGCATTCATGAAGCCTCATTTACCCATCACTACTAATTAGCATAAATCTGTTGCTTCAATTTAAGTGGCATTTTACCATTGGGGGGCCCAATAATGACACTGTAGGCTGAAAAATAAATGGATTACAAATTATGCTCTTGCAAATCTGCAATCAGTTTTATCCATAAAATACTTTACATGAGTTTATAGGTCTGAAGCTAATAGACTGCCATGAATGCTCATTTTGATTGACAGCATATGTGTTGAATTTTTATGTTTTTTTTTTTTTTTGCAGTGATAATTTAGCACAGTGTCACCAGGAATCCAGTCTTTTTCCTCATTCTCTTACAGTTCTGTTTTCAGATTCTGTTTTTAACCATATGTTTAATGGACCTTAAAAGCGCAACCTTTTTTCCTGGCAGCAGCTGTCTGGCCAATCAGCGCAATCATTACTGTCTGCGCCGAGTCCGACACAGAGCAGCATCTGCGGGCGGCTCGGCGGTGGTGGAATTTTGCGATGTGTCGCTACATTATGATAGATTTGTGCTTGTGCGCTATGAAAATCAGCTGTGTTTTCACAAAGCAACGAGCGTTACGCGGCTCTGGTTTGGAGCTGTCAGTAATAATCGAACGGACGCACACTGTCTGCCGTTGCAGTCGAGGGTGCGCTGTTTGCGAGAATGAATCTTTTTTTTTTTCGGCTCGCGCGAGGCAGCGCGGGGACACTTCGTGGGGGAAATAAATCAGTTGTAAAATTGGGAGCAGACCCCCCCCTCCCTTTGTGTCTCAGACAAACGGGAAAGAGAAGGGGGGTAGAAAGAAGACCTTCGAGTCGTTTTCCGAAACCGCAGACCTCTCTCGCGCGCACAGTAGTCTCGCATTCTTGCGCAGGGTTTTCCTCCCCGCGCGAGACGTGGATGGAGAGTGACAGGGTAAGAAACGTGTATAAATCACTTTAGTCATCTTTGGGCTCGTACAGTGACCCCGGGGCCTGCTCTGCGGAGAGCGGAGAGGGGCTCTTTACCGAGCTCCAGATAGAGGGAGAGCCATGCCGGTCCTCCTGGCTCACATGTGGAACTGCTTAGCTGTTGTCAGCACAATGTTAACTAACAGCAGAGCACAAAATAGGCATATAGAGTCAAATGTGTTTTCGGGGCGGTGGAAGTTACAGTAAGCTGTCTGCCTTCAGGATGCAGTGAAAACAGAAACCTCAGACAAATCCCACATACGCACGCTGATTACTTGGTAATTTACGGATAGCGAATGGTGATCCATTTTATGCAAGTAATTATGTATTTATTTGTGGGTGGGTGGGATGGGTTTCACAGGAAAGTTACATTTACATTGACATGATGTGTGCAGACATACTATATATGATTAGAATGAATGGTCCTTTTTTAAAAATAAAACTCATTGGTCTGCTTTAATAAGATATAGTTAGGAATTTTGGATCCCTTTCTGAAATTACCTTAAAATTGAATGCCTCAAATTTTGAATGCCTCAAATTTGGCTGTGGCTGTTTAGGATGTTATTTCTGTAAATATACAGATACTGTTATTAAACTACTATTAATTGTAGTTTTAATGTGTGATAGTTAATGATATTCCTGTCAGTATTTCAAAATAATAAATATAATGATAAGGGAAAAAATAAAATATATAATAGTATAATGATATACTCATATGACAATATATTATTAATTATATATATATATATATTATATATATATATATATACACACACAAACACACACACACACACACACACATGTGTGGTGACATACACAGAGTATTCATACTGTATTAATCGTAATATACTGTACATGTAATGTGCAGTTTACATTTACACTTTTTTTTAGTTTATTTATCAATATTAGGGAAAACCATAGCAAACATAGTGTCACGCCTAGGATGGACACAAGCAGTGAGAGATCTCCCAGCATCCCAGAGCACCAGTTAAGGGTATACTCTGGTTCCCCTGGCCCGTCCCAGCCCAGCTGTGTCTGGGCTGCGTTAGGTCCCTGGTCCAGCTGTGGCTCCAGTTCAGGCTTCTGGTCCCCTGTGGGACTCCCTCCCTGCTTCTGTGGCTTTGCTGTGAGAGGCTTATATTATTTTCCTATCTATGAGTTAAAACTCTGAACACCTCGGAGAAAGAACAGAATCCAGACTGACATTTCCTGCCCAGTTCAAGAATCTTGCTATTTTTAATCCAAATGGGTGCGCACGCACGCACGCACGAACACACACACACACACACACACACACACACACACACACACACACACACACACACACGGCACAGTCCTGCAAGGTCCAGTGGACATCTCACATCTGTCATTTGAAGGAAAACCAGCGCTGTCGCCAGCCAATCCCACACTCAGCCTCTGCAGCTGGAGTGTATCTCTGGTCGGATCACTGCCCCCTGAAAACGCGTGGGCAAAGTGACTGCTTCTGGTGGGTGGGGAGTTCCAGGTAACCTTTGAACCAAGGTTCTAGTTTTTATTCATTCCACGATGGGAAAAACGATGGGTGTTGAATGCAACCGCTACATTTATAAAAGACAAAATTAGATGCCCTGTGAAACCTCTGTTTTACTCTCACGTGTAATTTTGCAGCCCAGTTTTTTTCCATGGGGGAAATGTAGGAGTTGTATTAGCCCTCATGGAATGTCCTGCATTCATTACCACATAGTATCATTTATTTCAGTGGAGAGTTTGGTATCGAATAAGATAAGGGGTTATGGTCTTGCCCTGTTGAAAATCTGAGCTGATGTTGGGTGGACTTGGGGCCTTGTGTACACACCTTACATACCCACTAAGGGTCGTTTCCACGGAAACTGCCAGCAGCTCTGGATCCTGTATGACCATCGGCATCATGGGGGCATGATGTCACTGCAGGCCTATGTCAGGATAGGGCTTATTACACTGCTTATTACTTAGGGCTTATTTTATGTGTGTGTGTGTGTGTGTGTGTGTGTGTGTGTGTGTGTGTGTGTATATATATATATATATATACACACACACACACACACACACACACACACAATGCACACACACAATGCACACACACACACACGTGTGTATATATACATATATAATATATGATATAAAATATGTGTATATGTATATAAAATATATTTCTCTGTCGTCTGTGTGGTGGGATTTCTTAAACGGGGCCAAAAAAACATCAGAGGCGCTCTGTCCAGACATGACAGCATGCTGAAAGACTCTCCGGCCAAATCGCTCTCGCAATGCCCAGCGGAGCCGCCACGGTCCCATGACCGCGAGCTCGCCGGGAGAGGGGCCCGGGCGAGAAAATCCAGTCCCTCTGGAACGTCCCTCTTTATCGCGTCTCGAACTCTCCTGCCCCAGCGGAGAACTCGCAGACAGCAGCCATTTCCTGGGTTAGGGGGCTGGTGACGTGCTTTTCGTAGCTTTTTATGGTGACACACTTTTGAGAAGTCACTCATAATGCCTTGGTGTAATGCCTGTGTAACACCTGCGTTTGGTTTTGTAATGCTTGATATAAGCGTTCATCTGTATTAATAACTCTTTACAACAAGTGGCACACACTCCTTTTAACAAAAACTGTCTTCATAGGTGTTATCACAGGCAGTTAAAATGTTTGTTAATGTTTACCATGTCTTATAAAGTGCTGTGAGTTTTACATAGCCATTATTTGTACTTAATTAATGCATAATCTCCATCTTATAACAATGCATTTCAAGTAAGACGTCACAGTAGAGTATTTGAAAACGTGTTTTCCAACAAGATTAAACTGAGTTTCGCTGGAATTTCATGCTGGGTAAGTTGGAATCTACTGCGTGGCCACCTCTGAGTGGGGAATGCTTTGTCTAGATGACCTATTCTTTGTTTTTCCTGGAAGCCTGTGTTGAATATCGAAAGTTAGTTATATTTTTTCTCCAAATTGTATTGTGATTTGCTTAACTTGAGAATTCAAAAACACGCTATCCTTCATTGTGGCCAAAATCCTATTATCTTGTAAAAGCATTGGCTTATACATTATATAAACACACCAATGAAAGTCCATTTTTTACATACACAGATGGACGTACAGAGTACTAGTTAAACCTTTACAGTAAGACATTTAAAGATATTTAAAGCATGAAAAATTTTGATTATAAACAAATAAAAAAAACCCTGCATTCTTGATTCTTTCGTTTAATAAAACAATGCACAATTGGTTTTTGCTTATCGAGCAAGCCGTTGTGTGGGGAGACCCAGGTTCCCGTCCGTAGGCATCTTTATTAACAAGCCAAGACAAGTCGAACCACACTGGAGCTCTGCGTCCCGGTCCCTCCTCTTCCTGTTGGAAAGACGATCTGTCGTCAGTCGGGGCGCACATTAGCGGATATGTAGATATGCCGTAATTTTATAGGGTCAGAGGAAAGGCTTTCATGTGTGTGTCTTTTGAGCCGCCTCGCTGTGAGAGCCCCTAACGCTCCCTGCTCCAAAACATGGGCTCGTAACCAAACACCCCTTCGGATGTTTGCGGTAGCCCGTCTATTAAAATAATCTGAAAATTCCGGATCCACGGCCGTATTTCGAAGTATCATTTGCGGTAGATACCCACTTAGAGAGATAGCGGGGTACCCAAAAAAAGAGGGGACGTTTTCCAACATCTGGTATTTTTAAACTGGTTCTTTTGGAATTTTGAAAATATAGCAGCGAAGTATGTTGTTTTATATGTACTCTAATCCTGTCATAGGTAATACAGCAGAACTGTGTTGATGCTGAAACAATCTCTGCATCAATCGTTTTAATATGGTCAGGGAGTGTGCTGGACACATGCGCACACGCACACACACACACACACACACACACACACACACACACACACACACACACACACACACACACACACACACACAGAGCGATTGTATTATTACACACCAGTTAACGCTCTCACAGCGTTACAGCGGACACTCGCAGATGAAGGATGAAAACACAAGAGGCCGTGATATACGGCATTGTCCTGCCACCCAGGACGGTGTAAACGAAGCCTCGATGTTAACGGCTGAGTGTTTTCTCAGCCCTCCGGTGACACTGGGAGAGGCGAGCGCTGTCAGTCACTGTGAGGGCCTCTGCTTCTCCCCTCGCCCACTCTGCAGGGAACGGCCTCTGCTGTTTTCTTTTCCCCTCCTTCGCCTGGACGTTTCTCCGAAGCAGCTGAGGGTGGGGGGGGTGCGCGGGTGGGGTCTGTGGTGGGAAGTGAGGGGAGAGATGATGCAAACAGGTTGCCGAGGATCGTGGGATACCGCACGCTGTCGCGGACCTCCGTCCCTTTCATCGCGTTTCCCATGATTTAGCTATGATTTGATCGGCCCATCGGTTTGTTTTATTTTCGTCGTCCAAAGCCGTCACGGAAATTCGCACACCCGGCGTACAGCTCTCCTCAGTAACAAACATGAAATTTAAAAAACAGTGTTGTTTAAATCTTCTGCAGAGTGGGTTGTGTTTTAATCTGTAAAACGATAGAAGTGAAAAATAAGTAATCTCTGCATAATGTCCCTTGGAGATGACAACGTCCAAACGTATCGACACAGTATCTGGTCAAATAAATTGTAATATTCGTAATTCTCAAACAATATTCATTGCCAAAGCCATGCATTTCTTTAGAATACTTTCCCCCCTCTTTTTATTCACTGTCCGTATGAGAGTATTCCTGTCTTGTGTGCTCTGACATTCTCTCCCCTGGAAGAAAAAGGAAAGGGACCGTGGGCCGGTTGTGCCAGACAGGAACCGAGAGGAACGTTTTCGAGGGGAAGTCATTCCATTGATATATAAAACCCCAAAGAAAGATTTCCTTCCTCCCGCTTTCCTGGTGATATCCCCTTCAAAGACGTCGCACAGCATTACCAATTCCATGTACACACACAACGTAAGAAAACAAATGGCTGCAGGAGCCCTTGGCATTTAAATATTAGCAAAGCTGCCTCCTCCTACGAGCTCCGTGTTTAGCTTGGCCTTTACTTCTGTGCAATAGTATTATGTGTCTGGTCGCTTCCTCGCAGTACCCAGAGACAGCTAGCAAAACAGTTGTGAAAACCGCAATTTGGTGCGAAGGACCAGGTCTCTACTAGGCCTTCCTTTTTCCCTGAAAGGCCACCGTGTTTCAAATTTTCCTTTAAAAAAATAAAAGCGGGGGGTGAAGGAACTGCACTGGAAAGATTTATCCGAGTGAGTCAGAGCGGTTCAGGACCTTTTGAGTGTGTCTCATGTCGTAACGGTCAATTTCGGTCGTGACTCAAACGTCAGACAACAGAAGGACAGTATCCGAGTGCCGGGGAGCCAGTGAGGTCGGTATTCCAGAGTCATACTCCTCTATTTACACATCACGGAAGGGGGAAAAAAAAGCTTAATGTAACCCGTCGACCATGTTGATGTCGCCATGTTGTGATTTATTGCGGCACTTGACAATGTAGTTGTTGAGCGTTTCCCCAGCTCTCGCTGCTCTCGGCTGCCCGTGTTTGGGAAAATGTCCCGTGTGGTGTGGCTCTCAGGCCTCTCCTGGCCGAACATGCACTCCAGCGTATTGTATCACACAGGTACTTACGCAGTAATTTATAAGCCAAATGCAAGTCAGCGGAGGTCACATGGAAATGAGAAGAAAGCGATTATAAACAAAAAAGGAATTTCGGAGGAAATTTCGAGGTGGCTCGTCCCGTGTGTGTTTGGACTGCGTCCCCCCCCCCCGGACGCCCCGAGTTAACGGCCCTCGGATGTACGCGCCCCGTGATAGTAGCGTGTAATTTACAGTGTTTTTGTCTGTTCACGGTTTATGGCCCGGCTCTGGAATGCCGGGTCCTGTCAGACTGTTACATCACCGGGACGGTTTCAGATCGGGGGTGGAGGAGGGAGGGAGCGGGACCACCTAGAGAGGCTGGAATTTTAGCACTGATTGATTTTAACGGTGGTGATGGTGGTGGAGGGTGGGGGTCTGGGACAGTACCCCCATAACCCCCCCCACACACACCCCCCCGCTCCTGACTCCCACCATATCCCCTCAGAAAAAAGGAGGAGGGGAAAACAGAGAGAAGGCCTTGACGTCCTTGGCGGTGACCCTGCCCGAGCCTGTCTCTTCCACAGATTAACAGGGTAGGGGTTCAGATCAAGGGAAAGAAGTAGAACAGCATTATTGAAGGGGGGTGTGACAGGAATGGGGGGTTGAAAGCAGTTTAAAAAGTTGTAATTTTTTAGCACAGTCCTGTGTCTGTTTCCCAGCTTTTTAAATCCAATAATGGAGATGAATGAAAATGATTAAACTGTCATTAGCGAGAGGCATTGAAAATGCCCTTTAATTAAAAGGGAACTTTTATTTCAACCGAATAAGGAAAAATATTACCTGGCATCCCCCAAAGATTAATGGCCATATTATTTGGTGATTAGCCTAATGGGGAGGTCAGATTGTGAACAGCCCTGTGTGATATATGGACAGGGGGAAAACTGTTCCCCTGACTTCAGTAACCTTATTGAATTGAGTAATTCCGCCAGGCTTTCGCACTAAACTTCTGAGAGCGTTCCTTATGCCATGTTGGAACAAACGAGTCGGCTTAATCACGCAGCGATCTCATGGGCGTTGATGAATTGGCCCTTATTCTTTTGTCTTGCATAACATGTTCTTTTTGTTTTTGCGTAACAGTATGGATAAGGCCATTAGTCGCACACTCTTTTATTGATATGATATAACTACTGAACTAAGCCGTTCATTTAAACTATATTCATGTGAACATTGATAAAGGATAGGCAAGCAGGGCATGCAGAATGGACATGAGTCAGATCACTGGTAAGAACACCAGCTTGTGTGTGATGTGTGTAAAGTGGGTATTGCACTTTAAAACTGAACAAACTCTTTGATGAAGAAAACCTAGACTCAAACTACTGAGATATTAGTGCCTAAATGTCACTTTTGACTGAAAGACTGTTCCATAGTTTTGTAAAGAGGTTACTCTACGGTGTTTCAGTACCTCAGTATCGATGTGCAACACAGATTATGTATGTAGTCCAGTTTTCAGGAGACAGTTTTCAGCATATTAAATCAGCTCTGTGATTCCTCCAGCTGTAGGGTTTTTTACAGTGCATTTGAATCACACAGAGACTGGCAGCAGCTTTATCTCTGATGATAATGATGGTGATGATGACGATGATAATGATGATTTGCACCATTGGCCCTGAGATGAAGACATGAGAGTCTCGGAGGCGGAGGTGTGCTCCAGCCTGATTGGCACAGACAGGTGTGTCCGAGGTGAGGCCATACTGCAGGCACAGATGGTGGCACATGTCTGAGTCCGCTCAACCCCCCCCTTTCCCCTGCCCCACCCAGCCTGGACCCCCACTCTGGCTTCTGGAGATGCTGCGCTCCCTGTGTGTTCCCCCGTGACGAGGCCTGTCTGGCTTTCGGGGCCATAATTACCAGTGGTTAAAAGGCAAAGCTGTAATCCTACAGGGTGTACAGGGGATTCCTGTCAATGTTTCCTGTTTTTGTCATTGTGCTGCAATATTTGATAGCAGTGTTAAATGACTGTATGCTTGTCTCTGTATTATCACTGTCAAAGCACTTAATCCCCTGCTTTTGCTTTGAAGGGAGTTGACTGGGTGTGTGTGTGTGTGTGTGTGTGTGTGTGTGTGTGTGTGTGTGTGTGTGTGTGTGTATGTGAATGTTTATGTGTAAGCATGTACTCGTGAGTTTTTCTGTGTGTATGTGTGTAAGCATAGACATGGTTTCTGTGTGTGTACATACAAAAAACACATAAACACGTACACACAATGTGCACATTTGTGCGCTTGCATGCTTTGTGCATGTGTGTGTGTGTGTATGTGTGTGTGTGTGTGAGAGAGTGCGCGCATTTGGAATTGCATGTGTTTTCCTTACTCCCAGATGTTTTACAGCCTGCAATAAACATGTCATGTTTGCAGTGCTGCATGCAGTGTGTGCTGGCTGTAACTTTAACTGCTGCTGCTTTTGATCAGAGCATCTTTGTAAGTAGTGACTCTTTATTCTGTGGAGGGACAGACAGAGCTTTCGTGGCTCGCGTGGCAAATATACCTGACTCTGCTGAAAAAGAGGGGCCTTGGAGGTTGAGGGGAGGGGCGGGATCTTGATTCTTGGACTCGGCGATATTGTGGCGGTAACTTCATCTCCATCGTCTAAGCCTGGCATGGCTTGTTAGGATTACAGGGCCACTGAAGTTCTGTACACTGTGCACCGGGCAGGCCTCTCTGCTAGGAACAGTCAAATAAAGAAGGGAGAGTTGAAGCGCTGGTCAGCAAGTACAGGCCTAAATCCCAGTTTTAAAAAAGTGGGCCCGGACATTCGGAGTGCGAGAGCTTCGCCCCTGCTCTCTGATCTCTTGGCCGGCGCTCTCGATTTCGGGGTCTGCTGGCAGAAGAACAGAAGATAGGTTTTGATGGTGTGTGTGTGTGTGTGTGTGTGTGTGTGTATCCTGAGAACCACGGAAGCAGATCGCTAACTGAGGCTGGGAAAGAAAATTAGAGTGGAAAAAAAGAGGGCGAGAGCAAGAGAGAGAGGGAGCCGAATCAGAGAATGTGCGGTTGTATGCATGTATGGTGTGGGAAAACACGTCTGCCTATCTATCAGGAAATGGTCCCGTAATCGTGTGCGCTTCGCAGCTACGGCATTCCTGTGAAATTACACAATCGCCGCAGATTAAGACAGGCGTAATTAGCTCATTAGTCAGCGTAAGCGCATGGCAGCTCTTTTGACCAACGGTGTACAAACGCCAAATATTCCCCCCCCTCGGCCCTAAACGCCTTTGTTTCAGGATGGGTGTGGGGCGAATTTTTTTTATCCTGTATGCCACTTTTCTTTTCTTGTTGGCTCTTGGCAAATGGTGGATGGAGCCGTTTTGCTGAGTGCACCCTCAGGTAAAATGAAAGTGTCAGTCACTGTTTATGTTTCACGCAACAGTAAGGAGGGCCTGCCGCGGTGATTACGTTCTCCGGTGCTGTCAGACTCACTTTGGTCGAGAGCCGTGCCTAGAATCACACGCAGAACAAACACTCCACTGTGTGTCGCTTGAATACATTACGTCCGCTAACATACTGTTTAAGTACATTCACACATTGGCTATGTCTAGAACTGACGAGACTTGCAAGATCTCTGCTCAGTAACCCAAATGGGTCAGACAGATGAAAACCATAGGGCACAGGCTTATTTTGACCTTTTATTTGGGAATGTTTTGAGGTAGTTAGAGAAGTGCCTGTGTACACCTTGCACTGCTGTGCTGTTTCGGAGCCTCTGGAAGGCCACAGTGCTGTTGACTACCTGCCCGTTGTGTTTCCGCCTCATCCTATAGCAGGCTCTGTTGGCCTTTAATTTGGAAACGAATATAGGATGGCCAGTGACTCAGGTCTAGTTACTCTAGAACACTTCCACCTCTGACTTGCATCCATCCATGTAGAAGCCCATTTGCAAGCTCTTTTGGCTCCTCCTCTTCCTTGCCTCCCCTCGTTTAGAAGCTCTTTCAGCTCCCCCTCTTCCTTCCTTCGTTCAGCCTGCCATGTTGTTTCAACAGGCTGCTGGTTTCACCTCTGAGAGCCGGGGTCTCTGTGCCGCGCTGTCGCTCGCCGGTATATGCAGCTTATCAAAGCACTCTATCAGCGGGGAAGGGATGTGGGCTAACCGCTCCGAGCAGCGGATCCTCGGCAAACACCCGCCGCACACCGCTCTGTGCTGAGCTGAGCCATGCTGGGCTGGGCCGAGCACTCCGTCCGTGCGGGTTTGGGGTGTACAGGGGGGCGCGGGGTGCAACAGAACAATCTTTGTGATGCAGGTGAAGCGGGGAGAGGCACGTCCCGAGCCGCGGCCACACTGAGCCACTTGTTGCTCCATGGGACAGGGCGAGCAGGAGGACCCTCAATGGCTTCCTCTCAGCTACTCAAGTTGGAGGTCCTGGGGTTGGGTTACGTTTTTTGGGAGGCCTGGGTTGGGGGGGCATGGGCGTAGATCTGGCTTTATGCACTCCTGAGATTGGTTATAATGCACTCCTTTATCAGGGTGTCATAAACCACCCGAGCGTTCCTCGAATTTATCAGCGAGGTGTTGAAAATGGAACATTCCTGCACCTCACGAGCGATGGTGATAAATCCATTCGGAGAACACGTCTGTGTGCTGACTCCAAGCGGTTGATGTGTTTTTCAGCAAATTTCCCGCATTTTTCTGTGCTTTCTGGCCCCCGCCCACCTTTCATCGCAAGCGGCTTCGCGTTTGAACAGCGGTTTGCTTGTTTGTCGGACAAACGGGGGGGCGCCCGCCCGTGGCGTTACCTGATGCTAAAAGACAATGGCGGCCTGTGACTCTGTAGTGGTACATTTCCCCCAATGGGAGCCGGCTGGCCTGTGTCAGACATCATGCCTCGGTTTTGTACTAGCCGGGACTATGCGGTAAGGGTGAGGGGGCATGCCAGCTCCATGCCGTTACATCCGGTTTCATCTTACACCAGCTTATCTGCAGTTTATTTACAATCCTGTCATCCTCCTCTGATGAGGACACATCAAGACCCATGCATTTCTGCTCAGATGTTAAAAGTCCTTGTTCTAAGTGCAGACTGAGCCCTACGGCCCAGGTTCAAAACCTGCCCATGTCTTCATCTGCCGACTGTGACTGGGAGCACAGATGGTCGTGTTGAGATGAGCCTACTGTGTATGACTGGCAATCAAGAGGAAAAAGACCCCTGATATTTACTATATCATTTATATCTGCCGATTAGAAGCTCTTTTGTCAGTCTTTCTCCATGTTTCCATAACCACGTTTACACCAACACTTCTGTGAGAGGCCAGACCTCATTTTCCTCACAAGCTGGACTGATTAAGTATTTGGCCTGAGCAAAGTATGTGACTGGACATAGATATGGAGGGGTGTGGTCTCACAAGTAACACTACGTGCTCACTGGTATGTCTTGCCCCTACAGAGACCGGCTCGCGTCTGCGCAAGCACGTGGCGGAGGACAGCTGGGCACGGTCCCTCGCTGAGTCAAAGCAGAGACTAATGGCGTTTCGGCACATCCACCTAGTTTAGAAGCGATGTTGATAAAGGCCCCATTAATCAAAGCTCCAGAGTCACTCATGTTTCGGTGTCGAACGGCGTCACTTTTTGGCCTGATTAATGGAAAATAAAACACCCCACACCGCCGCCGCCCCCTCAGACTTGTCTGTGCATCAGCAGGGGAGTGGAGCGGGGGTGGGGCGGGGGAGAGAGTGACAGGGCGTAGGAGAGAGGAGAGATTGCTTCAGGTACACCGAAACCTGCAGATCCGTCCAACAGTTCTACTCCAGCCCTCTCAAACTGACTGTAAACAGCAGCAGGGGCAGCCTGTTTGTGTCTGTGGAGACCGTTGTATCAGCACCTGAGGGGAACTCAGGAGAGCGTAAAAGAAAACAAAAATACTAATCTGGGGGAAGAAAGGCAGTCGATAATGATGGCTGACTTAATGAGGCACGCCTTTTATCGCTGCGGTGAGCTACTGCCATGCATCACATTAGCACCTTGTTATCTTAATGCCTGTCTTTCCACCGCCCGCATGCTCGGCAACTCCAGCAGCCTCCCACTTTTAATTAGTCAGCGCTGTTTTCTTTGATTAGGGTTGGGGTGGGAGGCAGGAGGCTCGGTTACACTCAGCCAAGCAGGACAATGAAGGAGTGAGCGAGAGCAGGAGAGAGGGAGGGATTGAATGAGGGACTAATGGAGGGGATGAGGGGATTGAGTGAGTGAGTAAAGGATTGAATGGATGGTACTGAATAAATGAGTCAGTGAATTAATAAGAGAGAGCGGGTGAATGATTGAATAAACAAGTGAGAGGTTGAACGAATGAGCAAGTGAGACTGAATTAATGAGTGTGTGAATGAACGAGTGAATCAGTGAGTGAATGTTTGAATGAATGAGAGAATGAATAAGACTGAACGAATAAGTGTCTGAAGGAATGAGTGAGAGTGAGTGAATGATTGAATGAGGGAGATTGAATGAATGAGCAAGTTAGACTGAATAAATGGCCAAGTGAAAGAATGAGCGGGAAAGTGGATGAGTCAGAGTGAGTGAAAAAGTGAGTGAGTGAGTTTGAAGGGAGGAGGTAGAAAAGCAAAGCAGGTAATCCATAAAGAGTGCCCTGATGCTCAGCCTCGTGCGGCTCTGTGAGGCCCCACCGGCTGGGCTCTCCCTGCTTGATCTCTGCGGGATGCCCTTCCCTGCTCTGATGGATGGACAGGTCCTGGCTTCAGGTCAGTCGACCTGCTCCGTCCTCTTCCACACAGCCTAGAGACAGATGAGCCAAAGGAAGAGGGTCATCCACTTTTCACTTGGCTGTTTATCTTTTACCAGCACTTCAGTTTGTCTCATATGGCGCTAGCAGTTGTCTACATTGTACAATCTCATCTTTTTTTAGGAAATAAGAAAAAAAGAAATGAAAGAAAGAATAAAAAAAAAGAAAAGCAAACAAAAAAGTGTGCATTTCCTGAGGGGACACACAAAATCCAGAGCCCCTCTTAAACAGGTTTGGTGGAAGTTATCTTTTATTAAAGAGTTTTCCCATGAAGCCACAGTCACAGGAAGCGCACAAATGGATAGGTATGGTAGGGAAAACAATAAGCCTCTCTCATAATGACCCGGCACGCATTATCTGTCATAATTTTCGCTCGACACCGGTATTCCAAACCAACCCCTAATTAAGTCCTTTAAGTAGAGCATAACACCCACCAGGCATTTTCGAGGCAATTACTGCTTCGGGTATGACATAGTGTAATTCCGAGGGGGGGTGGGGTCTGCCGGTGGAGACAGACAGAGAGAGAGAGAACTATTATGGGGGCGTGTGACGCGGGCGGTTTGTTTTCGTGCTCGCCGAGGCCGTGCAGGTACTGCGAGAGCCGGCAGCTCTTTGCCCCCGCAAATGGGGACGTTGATGGACGCTCGTTAAGGTCCCCTCGCCGCAGACCAGGCCCCAGCCGCCGCATTCTTGCTTATCGTTAATAGAAAGCAGCATGTGCACATCCTGCAAGCTCATTTCCTTATTTAAAGTGGGCATCCTTCCTTTAGTTGAGTTAGGCTTCCTCTTTTTAATAAAAGGGGGTTTGAGGAGCGTTTCTTGGGAGGCTCTTAAAGGGCCAGACCCTCCGACTTGCCTCCAGACTCATTATGGCTATTGCCCCGTTTCACTATTTGTACGTCTAGCGCCTAACTGTCGTTTACATTGCGTTACATCATTGTCATGTTGCAGGATGTGGCTATTGACCATTATGACCAATTTAATGGCCACCTAAGCACAATTATCAATCAATTTATAGTGCAGGGGCCAGTGTTTAGAGTGGTCATTCATTTTGTCCCTTTTCAAAACGCAAACTGCAGAGATTTTTTGTTGCCGATGGGGATGTTCTGACACAGCCTTGGACGTGTAAAATATAACCTAGAGCCTGTCAGGATGAAAGGAACGTATTCCAACCCTGAGTTGTGACGGATTTCTCTGTCTGCTCCTCGATAGCCTTTAGCTCTCGGCTAAAACAAACACAAAATGTGAGAAGGGCTCTTTGTGTGTGTGTGTGTGTGTGTGTGTGTGTGTGTGTGTGTGTGTGTGTGTGTGTGTGTGTGTGTGTGTGTGTGTGTGTGTGTGTGTGTGTGTGTGTGTGTGTGTGTGTGTGTGTGTTTTTTATCCCCCTGATCTAAGTGCCTGGTGACTGAAGTGCAAGGTGCTTTCGTGTCTCATGCCTCACACACACAATTGACATAAATCCTCTGCGAAACAAGGGCGAGTAAACAAGCCCAAGGGGATGGGGGGGCCGAGGACTGAGGAAGGACAAATAAGCCGCGCCCTCCGAAAATTCACATGTAGGTGATATGTAGGGAAAGTAGCTGGATGTTGAAATGCAGTGTAAAGGGTTAATTTCTGTAAACACTGCCTCCTGCTGGGCCAGAGTAATGCAGCGCATTATCTAATTACTTTCTTTCCTTCCTGATGTTTTTCGTGAAGGCACATAGACCGCCTGCAGGCTGTATATATATATATATATATATATATATATATATATATATATATATATATATATATATATAATACACACACACACACACACACACACACACACACATACATACACATATATAAGGTAGTCATGAAGTCCCAGTCTATTTCTGTGAAAATGTGTTTGCTGTTTCTGTTTCAACAGAAAAGTATAATATTCATATCCAATCTAATATTAAGTTATCCAAGAATGAACCCAACAAACTGTTTTTGCTCCTCTAGGGTTACACCTGTAACTGAAAAAGTAGAGTGTAAGTAGAGTACACTTACATGTAATTTTGAAAGATTTTTTCCAGTTTGGTTAAAAAAAAAATACATTGGGATTTTATGACCACCCTGTATGTATATATGTACACAGATATATGTATGTATTTTTGTCTTTTGTGGTGACCTTTTACATATACATACACATACGCACACACACACAGACAACTAAATCTAGAATATGTCAGAAATAATTTTGTTGGATCCTCTCTACCAGATTGTTGGGTGTCTCAGAATGTTGGGGCTGTCTTAGCCTCGGTGCAGTGGGTGTGAAGTGAGGGGTCCCGGGGGTCCTTGGGGGGCGAGTGGTGGGCAGCAGGTGGCGCCATTCCAAACTCTTTCTGGAGAGCACAACCTGAGCCCCCCCTGGAGCGGTGGTCCTTGAGTCTTTCCAACAGAGACACTAATGACCCAAGAAAATGCGAGCGAGGATCCAAAACAAATCATTTTTGGCTGAGGCTGGCAGCAGCAGGGACATGTGCCTTGCCTGCAGTGACAGCATTCCACCACTAGAGGCACTAGAGGGTGAAAAGAAGTTTTAGTGCTGTTGATACAATAGGATGAGGGGATTGTAGTAGTCACAACAAACACAAACAGTGCCTGTACAGTTGTCAGTTGTTGTTACAGGGACAGCCCATGTTTTTTTTATATAATCCATTTTGAAATCAAATTCAGTTCGTAAGCAACCAGCTCGTTTGTTATGGTTAGTCATTCTGGCATGACAGGGTGATGCATATTTACCATAGAGATGTGATGAAATTCTTGAATTATTGTTATGTGTCCTGCAGTGGGAGCCATTAGAAATGCACAGGGGACTCGTAAGCTCGGCCACAGCCTACAGTTTGAGAGTCACAGTGGAATGTCCTGGTTCTGCTCATGAAAGTGCTCCCTGTCTGTGAAGCACTGACGTTTCTAAAGTTTTGTTTGAAAACTTGAGTGAGAAGTGAAGCTACTTTAAAATTGTGTTCCTGACGTTTTTGCTTGTGCAAAGCATCGCAAATCATTAGAATTGCTGTTATTTGATGCCTAATGGACTCCTCCCCATTTTGCAGATAATAACACTGGTTTGGCTGATTTATTATGATGTCACAGTAAGCAATAATAATTCAAAAAACAAAGCATACTGGCTGGCTTTCTAGAATGAATGGATCCACCGAAATGGGACATACTGGCAATACTGTGTGGCCATTCTGTATAGAGAGCAAGTAACTCCAACTTATGTCCCCAATATCATCCTCCCACTGCATTTCTTACACAGATCCAGAACATTTGAAACAACTGCGGAGTATTAAACCGAGCAGGGGTTCCCTTTGAGAAGGCAACTGCAAGTGTTTAATATTTCCACCAGCGGCGGTTATATCCTCTATAACTCATTATTCGCCAGCTGCCTCACATGATGAAGCCCTATTAACAGCGATGTGGGACATGGAAAAAAAAAAGCAAAAGAAGGACGGGACGGCCCGGGAAACACTTGTTTTTACACGTCAGGAGTGGATTGCTGCGGTCTGCTGCGGCCAGGGCCAAGATCGCCGACCTGGGGTTCTGGTGCAGCAGAACCCCCCAGCTTTTTGACAGAGGTGGGTGCCTTGGAACCAAAAAAGGCACGAGGTCGCAGATAATAACTCCGTCCTCTGACAACCCAGGGCGGGACGGGGGGGGAGAGGGAGAGTGTTCTGGCAGCCCCCCCCCCCCTCGGCCCCATGGAAACGTATCCTGCACACCCAGCGCTCCTGGCCTGTGGGGAGGAAATGGAGAGGAAATTGTGCAGAAAGTGTAAAATTCTGGCTCTTGTGCTGCAGTTGTGTACTTTAATGAAAGACTCCTTGTTTAAGCACACTGGGCCCGTTTTCACCGCCTGTATCGGATTGTATTGGTCAGCCTTTTTTTTCTGGGTAGGATTTTATTAAGATTTAATTTCTATTTTTGTCCCCATTCCATTCTCCCAAAACCATGGTGTATCATTCAACACTAACCAGGAAAAAAAAACTCTTCATTTTTCTTTATTTATTTGTATATATTTTTAGTTTGATTAATTCCAGGCTCAGCTCGAAGTACAATACAGAGAGAAGTATCCCAGGCGAGGCGAGCTGCAGACCTCAGGATCGGTTGTTTTGAGAAGCCCAGGCAGATTCCATTCTCTAGCCCATTAAACGCATAATGGCCGTGCTCCTATTGCATATTCAATTTGTCACTTTTACACTCCATGCCAGTGTTTACCTAACAGCTGGGGAAAGGGACTCCCCGCCTGGGCGTGTGTGTGTGTGTGTGTGTGTGTGTGTGTGTGTGTGTGTGTGTGTGTGTGTGTGTGAGTGAGATGGGCCTCTCCAACACACTCTCAAGCCTGGTGGCCCCAAACTGATGTGAGAAAACAAAAGCTGACAGGACTTGTCAGGCCGGGCAGGGCTGTCACCTGGGGAGTGGAGAGGGGGTGTGGGGGCTGTAGGGGGTGTAGTGGGGGGTCATTCTCACAGCAGGGAGGATGTCCCTAATATGGACCAGGTGGCCACCCTCCTGAGCTGCCAATCTCCCTCCCCAGCTGTGCCACATGCTGTCACCTCGGTGTGAACGGATCCTAGGGGTGGCTGACATTTTTTACCTTTTTGTGTTACTGCTGATTTCCAGAGTGGGGGTCGGGGGTCGGGGGTCGGGGTGCTGGGGGGTACAGAGTCAGAGACATACAGGTTATATACACAGGGCCATGCGGGGCGGATGGTACCGCGGTAAAGGAGACATGCACATTGCTGCTTTTCACAGGGCGGGGCACTGGGGGCAGGATGGGGGTGGGTTCAGCCAAATTCGCGATATCTCTGCTCTACGGCTGAAAAACACAGTGAAAATATGATGGGTGCTAATGTCACGTGTGACTCTTTGTTTTCTTGTGATGTTTTCGAGCTAATGGTAATGATCACTGACTAACGAGCATGTATATGCTTCAAGCATAGTTTTCTAGTCAACTGAATGATATTTTTGAAAATTTTAGTCATTACATTATTTTCATTTAGCATACACTTGAGCAACTTTCACAGAGCAATTTACATAGGCTACAGTTTTATCCATTTATACAGCTGGGTATTCACTGAGGCAATTGTGGGTAAAGTACCTTGCCCAAGGGTATAATGGCAGTGTGGGGAATCAAACCAACAAACTCTTGGTTACAAGCCGTGCTCCTTACCACTACACCTCATGCGTTAGGCTAAAACTATTCTTAGTTCTGTAACTTGTCTTTACTGTTAAGTTGTTGCATTGCTGTGTGGGGTAGTAAAAGAAAGAGAGAGGTGAGAAGCAACCAGGCTGATTGATAATGGAGTCCTCCCTGCTGTGTACCGGACAACTTGTTAAGCTGCCAAAAACCCCCGTTTTGTTGCTGGGGAGCCCTGGACGCTGTTGTGCGGGCAGGGGATTGCGAAGCAGAGGGCCATTAACTGGAAGGCCCAGCGACCCCAGCCGAAATTCCCTTCGGACGGAGGGTGTCTGCTTTCTCTCCACCTCATCTGGCGTCCTGTTTTCTTAGCGGGCCCGACACCGGGGGCCTACTTTCACACCTGCTGCCGCATGCCCGAGCACGGAGCACAAGTGGCCTGCCTCAGACACCCCTCACACGGGCACTACCCCCCCCCCTCTTCCTTCCAGGGAGATTCCTGAACGGGACAGAGGACAGTGTCACTGTCAGAGCGGGGCGGGGACCCCCGTCGCTCAGGGCAGCAGTGTGACGGGCGCGGCGCTCGGCGGCTAGGCCGGATGGGAAGACACTTCCTGGATTTTCTTGTCCTGAGCTGGCTGAGGGGAGATGGGACAGAAGCTGTGTGTGTGTGTGTGTGTGTGTGTGTGTGTGTGTGTGTGTGTGTGTGTGTGTGTGTGTGTGTGTGTGTGTGTGTGTGTGTGTGTGTGTGTACTGTGTTTATGTATGTGTCTGTGTGGACGCATGTATGTGGGTATTGTATAGGGGTGTGTGTGTGTGTGTGTGTGTGTGTGTCTGTGTGCATATGTGTATAGGTGCGTGTCTGTTTGTGTGTGTATATTGTGTGTGTGTGTGTGTGTGTGTGTGTGTGTGTGTGTGTGTGTGTGCGCTCGCACATGTACCATGTGAGTAGAGGAGGCCCGGCACTCTACTCTTGAATGAATGAGGGGCTTGTAGAGGACCGATTGTTCACAGGAGGGTCGGGGGACAGCCAGGAAAGGGTGAAACATTCACCGGGGGAACTCGTGAACAATGCTTTCCAACATCGTACTCTGCAACACGCCTGTCTGTCAGCGCATAGTTTCGGTCCTTTATCCGAAGCAATCGCGGTGCGTGATAGAAATTTGTCCCGGAGGTAAACCTGTCTGTGTCTGGCAGGCTCCGCCAGCTATCAATGGCCTCCCTTGTTTCGCCGTCTGAGATGTGCAGCAGGATGACAGGCGTGATCATCGTCTGTTAGAGTGCGTCCATTCGTTCCCGAGGAGCACGGTAACGCGCTTTCGGCGTGGTGTTGCAACTCTGCGGGAACCATTAAGCACTCTTCACAGGCGTAGCGGTAAATAAGGTGTACGGCTCTTGGGATGGTGTGGAAGAGTGAGCTGCAGGTGTAGGTCAATAAATGTTAGGAAGGGAACGGTACCAACATTGGGGGGGATTTAATGTTTGCATGTAATGTAATGTAGTGTTTGGGACAGTGTGGAAGAGTAAGCTGCAGGTATTCTGTCTCTCTCACTTGAAGGGCTCTCATAGTGTAGTGTGGTGTAGTGTAATTGGCTCTCATAGCGCAGGGTGGTGTAGTGTATGGGTTCTTGTAGCATAGTGTAGTGTATTGGCCCTTGTAGTGTAAGGTAGTGTAGCATATGGCCTCTCATAGCAGAGTGTAGTGTAAGGGCTCCCATAGCACAGGGTAGTATAGTGTATGGGTTCTCATAGCATAGTGTAGTGTAGTGTAAGGGCTCTCACAGTGTAGCGAGAGGAATGCACACAGAGGAAGCATGGTCCTGCATGCTATACTTATTAAAAGGAATTAATAAATAAATAAGGGAAAGGGAGGCTGTAAACTTAACGGAGGCCTGGCCAGACAGGAAGAAGACCCCGCAGCCGCTGATTGCTTTTCCAAGCTTTTTCGACTCCATCCTCCTCTATCTCCAGCCTGTACCCAGCGAGACCCTGCCGAACATAAAGAGGCTTTGAGCACGCTCCGAACCCGACGGCAACCAAAGCAAACGCCGGCGTACTTCAAAGCCTCCGCGCGGCCCGCCGTACTCGTCATACACGCTCTGATTGAAGTGACACTTCATTACGGGCGGGGGCGTTAAGCGGCTGTGAAGGAGACAGGGAAAATATTTTCAATTTAAAAAAAAAAAAAAAAAAAAACCAGCTATCAGAACAACGGCGACCGCCAAATTATTTTTAATTAAGCGGGATTTGTTGAACCACCTTTCGGTTCCAGCTCCCATGTCGTCGTTAGAGTTGCTCATTGCACACTTGAGAACGTGCCTCGCTGTGAGAGAGATTGAAGGAGCAGACGTGTTTTTGCTGGATGCGAAGAACCGCCGAGAGCCAGCCAGCCAGCCAGCACAGCCGTGCTCTCACCCAGCTCTCCGAGAGAAAAAAAAAAAAAACCTGCAAACAAAGCTTGGTTCATTTACTCTCAGGCAGGGGAAAAGTTAATTGGACAGGTTTTTGGGGTATTGCATTCCTGCAGTCTGGCAGGCCGGGCCTAGGCCTGGGCGAACGCAGGCACGGGCGGCCCGAGAGAGAGCAGCTGCGATTCATTGGGGGTGTTGCTGCTCCCCGGCTCAGCTTGGCACGTCGGGGCCCCCTCGGAAATGAAGCGTGAGAGGGCTTGGACGCAGCGCGGGTACCGGGGAACGGGGGGGCGAAATGGCGAAAACCGCGGCGAACGGCGCGGCTTTTCCACCGGCTTGTTTAACATGGCCCTTTCCATAGGATAAACAAAGCACGGCGAAGGGACCCCTTAGATTACAATGCAGGGGGAAGGGGGGGGGTTTGCAGTCTCTGGATGGCGCTCGTTTGAAATGTAATTTCTATTTAAGGATCGTGTAACAAAAGTTTGTGGGCCTGGTTCCCGCGCTAACAACGGGGGCATTCATCAAATGGCAGAATGTTTAGCAGAAGGAGGAATTTGCAAATTTGTAGAATTTCACTCCTCCTAATCAGTGCGAAGAAACAGGATGTGGGGGGGGGTGGAGGGTGTGGGTGGGTGGGGGCGCTCCTGGCCTGCACCTGATTAAAGCCAAATGGAGCAGCAGCAGCTGCTGCTGGCGGCAGGAAGCAGAGAGGAGCAGGCCTCAGCTGGGGGCCGTGGGCGCTGCTGGGAAGAAAGAGGGGCTCTGCGCCCCCCTCTCTCACTTTGTTGTCTGGTCCTGCAGATTCTGTGGCTGATAAGAGAGTGACCAGAACACTGACCTGGGAGAGAGGGAGAGGAAGGGGAAGGGTTGGGCATGAGGGGGATGAGGGGGAGGAGGGGTTCCTCTCACACGGGGGTCTTGTCCTGTCGTTGTAGACCCGCGCGGGCGTGCGCGCGGGAGGGCCTGGAGTGGGTGGCTGAGCTCCACTTTGGGCCGGAGGAAGATGGAAACAAAGGTTTCAGTTCATTATGTTACATTACATTATTGTTATTTAACAGAAGCTTGTCCTCTGCTGATTACATAGGTTGCAGTTTTGATCCATTTATACACCTGGATATGTACAAAGGCGATTGTGGGTTGAGTACCTTGCCCAAGGGTATAACAGCAGTGTCCCAGCGGGGAATCGAAACGGCAACCTATCAGTACCGGCTCCTTACCACTACACTACACCGCTGTCCCAGTACTGGAGGAAGATGGAGAGAAAGGCTTCAATTCACTGTGGCTAAGTGTTTCTTTGCACCACCCATCTACACATGGTAGTCAAAAATGTGCCAAATGATTTGAACCCCCTCAGCAACCACATTGTGTTTGTGTTGTAGATACATTATTGTGCAGGATACGGATACGTTTGTGCTTAAGTGCCTCAGTCCTCGCCAATGCTGAAATGAACGTTCCCCCGCGCCCCCCCCAACCCCCGTGAGGAAACCTGTAGCCCGTGGCAGTACCTGTGTGAGGTTGCTGGAGTCGAGGTGCCAGGGAAGATAGGGTTTCTGTTGCCATGCTGGGCCGCATGTTTATGTTTGGAGGGAGGTTAGTAACTGCTTGTGCCTCCGAGGCGCGCGAGGGGGATTTCTCCGGCGGTTCGTCTCCCCCGTCCCCTGGCCCTCTCCCGTCAGCGAGGATGCGCCAAACTCTTCACAGGGAGTGCGAGTGTCTCCGCTCAGCCTCACTATATGTTCTATTCAGACTCCACTCTATCCTCTACTCAGGCTGTACTCTGCCACTACTGAGAGTCTGGGAACCTTTGGCTGTTCTCTAAAAAAGTACAGTTACATGTAACATTCAGGTAACATTGTAACATGTAACATTCATTTGGACCTTAAAGTTAGTTTTCAAGTTTTATGTTAAAAAAAAAAAAGAAAATGAACCCCAGGGAAAGTGATCTGTTGGACGTACCAACCACATGCCCTTTACAGGGAAATTCTTGAATGTAAGTCCAAACAAATGGTTTCCCTGAGGGCCTCGTAAACAACATTTCACGAGACTCTTCATTCAGTTTTAGCTGGCATGGATAATCTGAAAGAGTGTGCGGTCTCACATTAGAGTTGTGTATCTCACTATATGTTTTAAGGTCTTTGAACCTAAAACCCTCCCCGTCCGCACATGCATGTTTTATCTGAACCATTGATCTGTCATTTCGCTCGCCATCAATCAGTGCTGGGCTGAATTTGTAAGGGGGGGAAAGGCCAAGAAAACTTTCCGAAAATACCGTTTTTAGATATGGGGCTTGAGGTTGTCCAAACATTTCTTACATGCACATATATAAATGAATATTGTGAGATGTGTCACAAGCAATTACCCAGAAAACTTTCCTGCGAGTTGCCCTTTAAGTGAGCTATTCAGTCAACCTGTTCTTTTCTTGGCAGATTTTTAGAATTAGCGACAGTTACATGAAAGGAAGTTCTCGGCGCTGACAGCTTGAGGGTTTGAGATTGAAATGGATTTAATTCGCGAATGCATTCCTTGGATGCTTTGCAAGTCAAAGCTTCGAGGGGAGGGTACTGTCAGGATACTCACCTAACGCGTATTGATAACTCGTGCTTGATTCTTCAGGTTTGGAGAATGGCGCAGAGCCACGGGGACTTTCCAGACGCACACCATAAATTAACTTTTGACAGAGAATATTGAGGTTTTTACCCAAGTGTTTTCTCCCACCCTGCATCTTATGAAATTGTGTGTTTGAAATTTGTTTATTCGTTGCCATGGCTACAGTCTACTCCTCTCTCTCTCTATGTATGTGTGTGTATGTATATGTATATATACACATCTCTATCTCTATATATGCACACATATCTATCTGTACAAATATGTAAGATACATAGATAGATACATAGATTGATTGATTTTTATTTAAGTGTCATGCACACTATGGTGCCCAGCCCATAAGGGCATAGAAGACACTATTAAACAGGAGTACATTCATTAGGACTTTCAGTTATAAAGGGTGCATATAGTCAGCATTAGTATTAGTAAGCATATACACACACACACACACACACACACACACACACACACACACACACACACACACAGAAAGAAGTGTGTTACATGACACAATACATAGGTTGTCTCACACACACGCACACACACATAGAGAGCTCTCCGTGCTATCGTCTGTTGTCTCAGAGCTGTCGTCCGCTGTCGTCACCGCAGTGTGGAGGTGGCATTTGAATATTACTGATGCTTCTCCCAGCAACTGCCACAGAGCTTCTCCTCGCATGCGCATATCGAGGTTAACCAGGCGGGAGGCAGGAATCCTGCATTTTTGACTCTTTTGGGGGGCGGAATGCGGCCCTGTTGGGTGCGTGGGAAGGGGGCAGTTTAACCCGCGTAGCAACACTTTTTATCTGTCCGATCTGTGTGATCCGGTCCAACGGCCTCGTGCCCTCTCTCTGGACGCCGTCATTGATTCACAGCCTGGGAGATGGGAAGATGGGCAGAGCTCACGATACGGTTGAGAGAAACCAAAAGGAGTTTTTTGTGTTTTTGTTCTCCTTTTCTCTGACTGACAGGCTTTTGAGAGATTTCCAAGTGAGATACCTGAGTCACGCGTAGTGTGCGTAGACATGCCTCTCTCTGCCAGGAGATGGGAAAGGGCAAAACTATGACCTGGGTGGGTGAGCGGCTTCCATCCAAATGGCTGAAGCTCAGGTCGAGCGTGAGTTCCCCCCCGTTACATTACATGCATTTAGCAGACGCTCTTATCCTGAGCGACTCCCAGCACAATAGAACATAAGTGTATCCGTTTGAGTTAAATGAGCAAGTGTGTGTGAGTGTGAGCATTACACCATTCAAGCCCTGCCACAAGTTAACGAGTGCAACCCGACTATCCAACAGCAGCCATGTACACTGTGATACATCAGTCACTAGATGTCCTGCAGTGTGTGTCGCTGGGAGAGATAACCACTCCATTACATCCGTGACCCACCTGACATCTTAGATACATCTCTGATAGAAAACATGTAAGAACTGGAGAAAGATACACCGTGGGAAACCTTGACAGCTGCAGGAGAAGAGACCACTGAAAACCAAGCAGGCCACATAGTTTAAAATCTTTTGTCACCTAAATGATATATAGACAAGTGAATGCATGAACCACATTGATGAGTAGGACTCTTATATTAGTATATTAGTTATATACAAACAGGTATACCTGTTTGTGTATAAACAAGCAGGTTACCTGTTTGGTTTGGGTGAAAAAGAGTTTGAGTCATCCATTTTTATATGTTCTTGGTATGTCCAACAAACCATCTTCCATTGGATTCATATCCTGTTACTTATCAAATTTTTCCTCTAAACTTTCATTTCATGCTTTTCCAAGTATATGCATGTGAAATGATGAAAGCACGGTGCACTCACATTGGATAATATGTGATAGTTCATCAAAGAAACACCTCTGATACACAGTAAAGCCACATTAAAGTGTCTTTTCCTCAAAGAGAAGGTAGACAGAGACTTGAAATGCAGACAACTGCGAATTTGAAAACAAGAAACTGTCAGTTTAGGGAATGCCAAATGTAGGCTGCTTTGTTTAAACCCTCGTGTGTTGTTGCTTGGATAGATTATTGTAGCTCTCAAAGGCTGGGCTGAATTACACCTCAAGATCTGTTAACACAAGACGAGGCTAATTTTAGCATGGAGCTATTTGATGCGTAATGGTGTGGTTAGCACCCACTGCCTGAAGGGGATTTTAGAATGATGACATTATTGGCCGTTTGCAGCGCAACAATGTGGTTACCTAGCTCCTTTGTTCGCTCTGTCCTGAGGTTTAAACGCTGCGGAGTGCAAAATGTTTTGCTGTCGGTTTGTATATATAGGTGTACTGTGAATGATTTTCTTCTCCCTTCAGGAAAATAGTACATAATATTTACACACAGAGACATTGACATAACAGGGTTTCCTGGTGAAGCGTGCTCTCCACAGATATACACAGAAATACATGATGCTGATCCTAAATCAAAACAAAACGCAAGACTTCAAAAAAAAATTCTGACTGCATTTGAAATCTGCTCGCAGCTCGGTGGATTACAGTCGGTTACAGAAAGGCGACTGCGTGTTTTGACTAAAAATAAAAGCAGACGGTTTGCCGCGGGGAGGAGACGGTGCGATCCCGCCGAAGTCCCGGCTTTGCCGAGCGTCTGCACGGGTAAGCTCCCCCTAATCGGAGGCATGGCCGGCCGGGTGGACGGGGGCCCGGGATTCCAGCACCTGATCCATCAGGCTGGGGTGAGCTGGGGCGTGGGGGTAGTTTGGCATTTTGGGGGATCGGTGTGGATGTGCTCATTAGGACAGGGGCACCCAATTCATCAGGGCCTCGGGGCTGCTCTGGCGGGCAAACCCCCCGGGGGGCAGGGGTCGGGGGAAGGCCCCCACCACCACCATCCGCATGCCCCCTCACGGAGTGTCGCGCCAGAGCCAGGTCCGCAGAGGGGAATTCTACTCTTAATAACCTGAGACTGCCAGAGCGTCACTTTCTATCACTGTGTGATACCATCTCTCTGCTCACCCCCCTCTCTCTCGGGTCTCATATCTACCTCTCTCCCTCTCTCCCTCTCTCCTCTCCCTCACTCAGTATCTGTGCCTCATTTTCACTCCCCCTCTCTCCTCCTCTCTGTTGAACTACAAAAAAATAAAAGTAAATGCCTCTCCACTGGTGGTCATTTGTCATGACAGGAGTGTAAATGATGGCTGCGCCTATTCTGTGAGTTCCCTCCTAATCTCTCTCTGTGTCTCCCTCCTCCTCTGCCAAGTTTAAGTGTTTGATTCGACAGCCCAAGGCGCTCAGGCCTTTACCAGGGGCAAGCTGACTGCACACCCCTCTCGGTCAAAGATAAATTTCAACCCAGCTCCTTTTTTTTTTTTTTTTTTTTTTTTTCCTTGTCCAACATTTAAAGGCTGTGTCTTTTTTATAAGGCAATAAAAGTAAAAGATGGCGGGCTCGCTCCTTGACCCCGCGATTTGTGGGATGGCTTCCATAACTCAAGCTGTCATAAACGACATGTCACACCTCACCCGCTGTGACTGTGAAGTCAAATATTTACTTGTTCTGCTCTAAAGTCTTAATTTGATTTTTTTGGTCTGAAGGAGGGATGTAATCTCAGTGGAGAGACAGTGGTGAGGGTCAAAGGTTATATGCGCCCGTTGGGTATCTCCAGCAGGCTATGATGTGATGCATTTCTGATGCATAGGGAATAAGACTTTGGACACAGTAATTACTATGGATGTCTCTCTGTAATACATGATTACAGCTGACCTTTTTTAACCTACGCACATTGCATATGGTTAAATTACTGCAGTTAAAGCTCAGTGCCTGTGAGGGGAAATGATCTTGAGAGGAATCATTTATGTATTATGAAATTTGATTTTGCTCATTTAAGGTTTTCCCATATAAGGTTCCACAATAATAACAAAAAAAAAAAACTAATTCAATTCGAAACTTGTGTCAGCTGGACTCAACAGCAAACACAGTGCACAGATATAGCCAATATTCCACAGCACACAACTTTCTGAAATGGAAAGTTCTTGTGGAATTCAGCGGAGGATTCATAAATCTTCAGTGCGCATATTTTTACAATGTATTACAACTGTCTTTTACTTTGGCTTTTTTTGTGAACGAGTAGTACAAGTTCAGAACTCGGAACAGGTTCCAGTAGAACACTGCTCTCGCGGCTATGAGTCGACAGGTGGGGAGGCATAAAACTACTGCGTGTGACCTCATTATTACGAGAGAGCAGATTTCACAGCAGGGAGAGGAAATGTAACAATGTAACAATGAGATTGTTCTGGGTTTCCGAGCACATGAAAGCCTCGGGGAGGGTGAGAGGGGGGCTATTCTCAGGCTTAAAAGCCTTGTTCCTTTTACTTATTTTTAAAACGTGTTTATTTATCAATGGCGGAATACGCGCCGTATTTTTAGCGCATATGAAAGGTTTTCGCCGAGCGGCGGTTAGCGGAGGACGTGCTCTCGGCCGCCTGAATGTAGGTCTGCGCAGCTGCCCCCGGGCCCCGCCCACCCCCACCTTGGGCGCCGTCCTATCGGCGCTCCGGCCCGCTTTTCCTGGAGGAACCCCCCGCCGACCTCAACAGGAGCGGCCCGAAGGGCTGGCTTTGGCTGTCACCCTATGGGTCCCCACAAAGGGCTGCAGCGTTTCCTGACCCGAAAAACAGTCTTTGGGAGGAGCTTGGTGGGGGGAAGGTGTGCAAAGCTCTCAAGTTTGTTTTATGTTGAATCAGGGCTTATTGTAACCAAAAAAGGAATGGGAAATTTTTTAAGATGACAGAAACTGTGTTTTTTTTTTTTAAATATATTTTGCATTTCAGGGCTGCTGCTGTCTCCTTCGTTCAACTACCACAAGTCTCTCGGGGGAGATTGCTCCGCAGAGAGCATGTGAATGCGGTCGCGGGGGGTTGCCGGTTCAAATCCGAGCCGGGGTCGGGTATTCATTCATCACATTCACATGTCCGTGCTGATTCATACTTCGACACACACTCATCGGTCTGTGCTGTGTATCTTTTTGTCACGCCCTGGTTAGCATTAGCCTCGCGTGTAAAGTGTTAAATCCTGTGAGAGTTCTAATCGGCAGTTATCCAACTCGCCCCCGTATAAAACAGCCTCATGGTAACAGGGTCCTCCCTCCCCACTGGAAATGCAGCGCCAGGTATTTCCGCATCTGATCAGGAGAGGCACAAGGTCCCCCCCAGTGGCACCGCGTCACACGCTCCGCAGCTGTTAGCGAAGCTGCTATTAAAAGGAGAGCAGCCTGCTCAAAGGGCCTCCCTGACGCGCCACACTCCTGGCTTAGACCGTGCGCATTCGTCAGGCCCGACCAAGCAGCGTGTGCACCGTGAGGCATGCCTCCCGGCGTCTCTCTCCTGACAAGTGGATTACAGCGCCAGCATCAGAGGAGGCGCAGTGACCGTGGCAGGCCGGGTTTTGGAGGGAGAAGCTGCTCTGTGAAAAGAGGGCCTGTGGCTCGGGGTCTGTGCTCGAGCGGCGTGCACGAGCGGGCGTGCACGGCAGGAGCACTCGCTTCTACCCCCCCTGGGTGGTACTGTTTCTTTGCCAGGCGCACCCAGCAGGCATGTTTCACCTGCTTTTTTTTTCCATTTTTGTTTTGCCTCGTTCTAAGCCTTAAACATCAGAGTCTGCTCCGATCCTAAAGATGAACGGAGATGCTCCGTGTTTCACGTCCGATGCTGCCTCCTGGCCGCATCACGAAGCCCCTCAAAATACATCGGCGAAACGCACCGGGGCTCGCTTCCGGTATTAGTCATTATCTAAGCAGTCTACGATGTCAGACCATTTTCCAGCTGGGGTGGGAAGAAGGAGGGGGACTATCGCCAAGTTGGCCCGCGCTGCAAACAAATAAATACATTCCGTATTGACAATTGCTGGAGCGCTTTCAAAAGCCGAAAAAGTCATGACAGGAAGAGAGGCTCTCCCGTGTTTAAATACGGACCTGATCACTTTCAGCAACGTCTCCTGGTAAAGGAACCCGTCCCTCTTTTTTTTAGCGTTTCTTTAATTGTGTTGACACTTTAATGCTAGTTTAGGGGGAATTCTGAAACTGTGCAATTGCAGGCTAATAAATATGAATTTTGTCAGAGACACGCACACAGACTCCTTTCAGCATCTGGATTTCAGAGGGTCTCGAGGAAAAAAAAAAAGATGCACGTATACATGTAACTTTTTTTTTTTTTTTTTTTTTTTTTTTGAATATTTACTTGGCGGTAGACCCCCCTGTACTGACAGGGCTTGGCCGTCTTCCCAGGCAGCAAAGCGAGCAACAATATCTGCCAGAACATGACCCGAAGGCCCCGGGCTTTGAATCCAGCCTTTTAAAAACTTCAGCACTTTTAGTGAAATAACAATAGTTACATAATTACAAAGAATGTAAGTATTAGAGCAATTTGTTTGATTTAACTTGTCAAGTCTTCATAGATCCGGCTCCTCAGCTGTTTTTAATCCCCCTGATGTGCCGTTTTTATTCTACCTACATACCTTCTTGGAGAAATAAAACTGTGAGAGAGAGAGAGAGAGAGAGAGAGAGAGACTGACTCGGCATTAGAGTGCCTCGGTACCCCGAAGCTGTCAGAGGGAGACTTATTGCCGTCTAAGATGCGAAGGGAGGAGAGCCACAGAAAGAATCTCTTTACCGCTCGATTTCAGGTTGCTGAGATTTACGGGCCTCTGTTTATGAAAGGTTAATGAAGCTAAAGAGCTCTCTCATTAGGGCCATTACGGCAGGAGACGGTGCTCACCGCTGCACCAGCTGCACAGGAACCCCCTCCACTGCCCCGGCCTGCTCCTGCTCTTTCACTGCCGTCTATGAGGAAAACAGCTTGGTTCACTCTTGCTGTCAGTGTGTGTGTGCGTGTGCATGTGCGAGTACATGTGTGTCTGTGTGCTACCTCACACTCACAGGACAGTGTCAGACCCATAGAGTATCAGAAGTCTCTGTCTTAAAGGTTTTGTACAGCATTATGTCCAGGCTCTCTACTTGTTTGCGCTGGCATCTGGAGTATCATGTTTTAAATGTTTTGAGTGTGTGATTGTTTAAGTGCGTTGTATTATAAACTGCTGTGCTGCCGTTGGTTTAGTTTAGCTCTTTGAATGGGGTTGCACAGGGGCATGTGGACAGAGGTACGGAGAGCTGGGTGTCTAAGACATGGAGTTGCTCATTTATCTCCTTGGGAAGGGTACGGGTAGGGCTTACCAGTGTTCTGTGTGGATCTCCCTAATGAGAGTTGGATAGGACTAGAGGATGGCTTTGTTCTTCTGTTTCCTCACCATACCTGGACCCTGTTGGCTGTGTGCCCCCAGTCATACTGTGAATGAGATTAATTGTCTTTGTCCTTTATGAGAGCGACAGCAGGTAGCACAGTCGAAACTGAGAGTCTTGTGATAAGCGGTTGTCTGCGTTTCTTGAAGGTGTAGCTGTGTTCCCCTTCTTGACGCCTGCTCCCAGTCGTCGGCCATTTTGTGGACTTACGCATGTCCCTGGCAGTTTGAGTGTTCACAGAGAGAAGTTACCATCAGAGCAAGAGGGCAGACTCCTGGCTTGCTCTGACTACTAAGGGTACTGGGATGGATCTTTTCCCTGAGTTCTGTGGTATATCCAGAGTAGAAGGGACTGATTGTGAAGCTCCCCAGGTCTGCGGTTCCATTTAAAACATTTACTCCAGCTCTGAGAAGTGACCCCTGTTCGGGCCTGTAGTTTGGGCCTTCAAGGCCTTGTTTGGCGCAATGACTGCTGACAGGTTGAAGGGGGAGCGAGGCCCGCTCCTTGGTCAGGCACTGTAAGAAACGCTAATGAAAATGTCAAATAAAGTACGAAGTGCGCGCCTGGGGCCGCTACACCGAGGGCCCCGGGTAATCGAAGGCGATTAAAACGAGCCTGTACACGGAATAGAGGAGCACTGTTCTCCGTTTCGGGTTTTTTTTTTTTTTTTTTTTTTTTTTTAAAATAAGAAAGCCTTAGTCCGGGCCTGCTGCAGGGGGGTGGAAGTGGGGATTCTGCATTTTCCCCAGTGGAGCGTCCTAAATCGGGTCCTGGGGGCCGGCCTGACCGTGGGCCGCTCATTCAGAGGGGACGCTGAGCCCTGCTAGCCCCCTTGGGGGGGGGGGCTTTGGCGGGGTTGGTAGGGGTGGGGCTATCTGATGCTGTATCATTCCACCAGTTCAGGTTTGACTGTAATGAGTATTTTGTGACTCAGTGAGTGTGCGTGGAATGTGTTTGTATTGTGACACTGTAACACTGTAGTATGTATAACTTGAACTGAATTAAATTATTAAATGTTACAACTAGCCTGAGACTTTATTTGCATTCAGATGTAAATACATGCGCTTGTTAAGGGAATTATCTGAACTATTGAGTTAAAATGGAATAGGTAGGGTAACTTTATAGAAAATCTCCAAATTGTTATACTGTTTCTCCCTTTATAACATGCTGCTTTAGTGGTGGTCTGAATACTGTTCCTATTTACATCTGCTTGTGACTCTACCTTTGTTGGCAATGTATGTAAACAGATAAAATTAAAACGAGTTTTTGACTATTGCTGTTTAGGCCTGCTGCCTCTTTATCACTGTCTGGTCATGGGAATTACTAAGAGACAGTGTACACAACCAGAGAAACAGGCAAACAAGCTAAGAAGTAATAAACAGAACGAGGAAGCAAAGGAAATGTACCGTTTGTTTGTGGTTTATTAGTCTTGCTAATTATTTAGGCTTATTTTGGAGCAGGGAGGGGAAGCAGGGGCGGGGGGATATCGTTGCGGAAGGCCCGGTTTGGTTAGACCCGCGCCAGGAGTACAGGATATGCCTCTGTGTCTCGCTCGGAGCCGGCCAGCACGGGTCAGCTGTAAATTCACTCTGTGTCCCTTTATAGAAAGATATTTGTGTCCTTAACATTGCCAATTTGTCATAGCCCTGCTCATGGGTCTCCTGGGTGGGAGGGGGGTGCAATAAATCTGGTGGAGGCCTCCTCCACAGCCCGAGCGGGGCGACGGAGGGGGGGGTGAGGGGGACGTGGGGGTGGGGGTGTCCTTTGGGGCGTCTCCGGGTGGCTGGGGGTCCGGCGCGTCTGGTTAACCCCCTAAACCTCCTCTTCCCCAGGATGAGGTTCCAGTCCCGTTCCCCTGTCCTCCCAGGCTCCCGCGGGTTATAAACTAAAGCTCGGGGGGTCGGGGTGGAAATAAAAAAAAAAAAAGGCTGATTTGGCCGAAAGACACCCATAATCCCCCCAGTGCGGGGACAGCCAGTGACGGGAAGCCCATTCGGGAGCGATGGTTGGTCGGTGGGTGGGTGGGTGGGGTTTGTGTAAGCGTGGGTGCAGCTGCAGATTCGGGAATCGGGTCTACACAGTGCGGTCACGTCCCAGGCTCGGGGGAATTTACACCCCTGTATCTGCTGGAGGCTTTTGTGAGCTCGTTAATGGACCAGCGCGGGCTCCAGTAACCCCCCGCAGCAGGAGTTATGCTCCGACATAAATATGACCACTTAAAAGGAATTTCATACCCTGCACAAATCATGTCCCTAATTCAATAAAGCGAAGAAAAAAGATGACGTTCTTAATACAGGCATATAATACAGGTATAGGCAGCATGCTTTGGACTAAAGCTGTACTCGCACATTAACCTCTTCTTCTTGTTTGATTCCTGCGGTAAACACCTATGTCACGGATGCACGAACAGTATGCAAACCGCTGTATGGGCTGGTGTTAATTTTTTGTGGGTGGCCAGAGCTTTGATTTACTCCTACCATAAAGCTGAACTACTGCACACCATAAATAGGAGCATAGCGCCGTTTAAACAGCAGAGTTGTACGTTGAGAGCATACTCATCAGATCACCACTTGAGGAATGTTTCCATCCAGGCAATTGTTATCTGCCGGGCTCCTTTTTCAAATAAGGGAAGATATGACAGGCATTTCTATTGCCCTCCCGCACATTATTTGTTGTGCTTTTTTTTCCCCCAGGGCAGATATAAAGGGAGAAAATGAATGTGATATCTCTTTACATCTCTTGTCTAATGCTCTCCAGTGGCTCTGACCACCCCCACTCTCCCACCCGTGCCTTTTTCTTTTTTTTTTCCTGAGTTTAAAGCTTCTGGCTCAGCTGGGGCTCCCTTTGTACCCAGACGTTAAAAGTAGAGCCGTGTCGCCAACCGTTCGACCCGTGGTGTTTCGCACGGCGAGGGCCCTCTCTCCTCCTCCTCCTGCCTGTCGCGGTGCCGGAACATTTCGAGGAGCAGGGGCCCTTTGATCTCCTCCGACGGGCCATCCTTCGGCCTCTCCTTCCCATATTCCCACTCTCTCTCTCTTTCTCTCTCCCTCCCTCTCTCTGGTGGAAACTGGGGAGACTCTAAACGGTAGGTTAGAAAGGCGTTTTAAGCTCTTTTTTTTTCTTCTTGGGAAAACAAATGGCCCCCTTTCTCCAGAGCCCTGACGTCCTCTCCACCCTGTCACATTAATAAGGAGCGGGTCCCGGTGATAAGGAGCGCAGCCAGCGGGGAAGAACGAGGGGGTTGCGTTGCTCTGACACAGTTTTATGAGCGCCCTGATTCCCGGGAACAGTTTTATCTCTGCTCTCCTCCTTCCTGCCTCCTCTCCACCTCTGGCCCGTCTGAGCATTCCATCAGCCAGGCTGTAGGATGGAGGACAGAGAGGGGGGAGAGGGAGTGAGGAGAAGAGGAGGAAGGAGAGGGGGGAGGGAGAGGAAGGAGAGAGGGGAGGAGGAGGAGAGGAGGATGAAGAGAGGAGGAAGGAGAGAGTAAGGAGAGAGGGAGAGAGGAGAGGTGGAGTGGGAAGAGAGTGAGGAAGAAGAGAGTGGGAACGGGGGGGATAAAAGAGAGGGCGTACAGGAGAGAGGGTGAGGGGATAGAAGGAGGGGAGAGAGGAGGAGGAAGGAGAGGGAGAGAGGAGGGAGAGAGGGCAGGAGAGGTCGGAGGAAGAAGAGGATAGGAGGAGGAAGGGAGGGCAGGAGAGAGGAGGGAGAGGAGAAGGAAGGAGAGAGGGGAGGGAGGGAAAGAAAGAGAAGAGGATAGAGAAGGTTGGAGAGAGGATCGACAGAGAATATGAAAGACAGAAGACTTTTTGGAAGAGAGGGAGAGGTTTCACCCCCCTCTTGCAGATATGAGCCCCCATGTCTCAGATTCCGTGTGGTTTTCATGCTCTGGGCCATGATATACATTGGATATGAAGCTCCAGCTGTAGGATAATCTGTGAGAACGTTTCCTGACCCTTCATTCTTAACCCTTGTCCTCTCCGCTCATCTCCACAGGACGGTATGGGCCTCCCTCACAACACCAAGAGCCAGAAGGCAGAAAGCTGATCAGAAACATGTACCATGTTATAATGGTCTTTTTAACCCCTCCACACACTGGCTCTTTGAGAGCCAGTCACATGTTCTGCTCCATGTGATGTATGCATTTTACTGTGAGAATGTGACATACATGTCCACACTGATTCAGATGTGAGTTAGCCTGCATGTAAACAGAAGCACAGAAACAATGTCATTGGAACACAAGGGTTGTTGTCTGAGAGATGCATTGAACCCAGTGCAAGCTTTTGGTTCGACATACCATCAGCATTACATTACATTATTGGAATTCGGCAGAGCGACTTGTGTAGGTCATAATTTTTACACGTTATCCATTTGTACAGCTGAATATTTATTGAGGCAATTCTGGCTCAAGTGTCTCGCCCAAGGGTCCAGCAGCAGTGTTCCAGAAGGGAATCGAACCACCAACATTCCGGTTATGAGCCCTGCTCTGTACCACTGTGCTACACTCCCACGCCAGATACAAACTGGCAGTCTCCCGGATGGCTTGAAATGAGCATCAGGCCGAACAGTGCCTGGCAGAAGACACCAGTGAGAGCAGCTCTTTTGAGAATGGCTTCGCTGCCCTTTAGTGACCTTTGCAGGACAGCGAAAGGAGCACGTAGGAAGAGACAGTCAAGCCGCGGCGGGGAAGGGTCCGATAAGCTCCGCGATGCATCGGCTGCGCTCACCCAAGCCTGGGGCCAAGCACAATATTAGGCCGACAACGCCAGATAAATGCCTTCGGTGACTTGGATTACTTTGCTTGGCACGCCCCGCTGTAACGTAATACAGGTCCCGCAATGCAATATTATTGAAAGTATAATAAACACGCGGGCCGGGCCGAGAAACAGTAGTTAATGTGGGACAGCTGATGGACTTGGCCTCTCCGCGTGAAGCCCGTTCGTATGAAGTCATCCGCCTGAACCCTGTAGCCGGTTGCGCAACACGGTGCGCCTGAAGGCCAGCGGACATGTGACTGAAGCCTTTCATGGCCAGCCTTTTGCCTTTGTTGGGACTGTGATGTGATTTAGTGACTGATGTGTGGTCGTATTTGGCTTCCCTTGTCTGGTCAGGTTGCACAAGTTAACTTGTGGTAGGGCTTGAATAGTGTTATGCTCACACTCACTCATCGAGGAGTGTTGTTAGCCTGGTCTGATACTGTTGCTCGTTCAAGTTGAATGGATGCACTTCTATTCTTATGTGCCGCAAGTCGATCTGGATAAGAGTGTCTGATACATCAATGTAATGTAATGTAATGATGATCAGGACAATACGATATTAATCTTTGGGCTTAACAACACAAAGAACACCATACTTAAAGAACCGGAAAATACATTGGAAAAAGCATTTTCACAACAAATGAAATTGAATCATGTGACTATAGCTTGTTAATGACTACATCCATTCAAGTTTACTGAATAAACCCTGAGACTCTGAGGTGGCAAATCAGTATTTTGGTTTGTTTTTAGGTAGTTGCTGTGGTCATGTTAGTAATTTTCAGAAAACAGGCTTCACTAGTTTGTCACACCGTGATATGTTCCCATAACACAAATATATTGAATGAATATGTTATTTATTTTACTGTTGTAGCTTCAGATCAAAGTATCAGAGATAACAGTTTTTGTCTGTTCGTCCCTTTGTTCAGCTGTGAAACAGTGAGGGAGAGGATTCCAGCGTTCCCTGTAAATGATACAGGGAGCAGCGATACCCCCCGTCCCTCACATGCCAGACACACTGTCCCGGGCCGCCCCATAAATCTGCCTCCTCTCCTCTTCCGTCTCCCTCCTCTGCTCGCTGGGGGAGTGAGGAGCCCAGCCTGTCTCCGTCCTCACAGCGCCCCCTGCTATGGCCCAAGCTGCCGGTGTTTCGCAGATAAGGGGTCCATCCCTCTTCGTTTCCCTCTCTCCCCGGAGGAGAGGCATCGCATCGCACCCCGTTAATCCGGCTATATCAGAAAGGCTGCCCCTCTTTATATCACGGGCTGACCCTCTTTATATGTCAGGCCCACTTACCGCCACCCCCACCGTGAATTATCCAACTGTGCCACAGAACGAGCACATCCTCGGCTTTGTGTCAGATAAGGGGAGACGGCCCTCTTGAGTTATGCACCTCTTGTAATCTTTCTAAGGGCTCTATCTACTGCAGCTTTAAGAGGAGAGGCCTTGTCATGTGACCTGCTTTCCTCCTAGCTCTTTTTGCTACATGACCTTCCACCTGAGGCTGCTGTTGGTGGTCAAAGCCAGTCCTTTAGAGGGCACTGCTCTTACCTTTGAGAGCATTGTTTCTGTCGTCCGTGTATATTTTGGTTGCTGTCACTGGTTGATGTCACTGTGATATATACGTACATTTATATGTATGTTTATGGCTGCAGTCATTGTCTTTAAGTATGTAACAGGCAAGTTATAATAAGTTGTCCAGTACCTCTGTGTAGAAAAACAGTGAGACTGCTGCAGAGTTATCCATTGCTGATCATCATGTTTCTCCTGTAGATTGGACACATCCTTTTAATGACATACAAGAAAGGATAACCATTTCACACTAATGTTACAATTCCTCATAATATCTGCTGTTCAGTTAGATAATAACTTGGGCAGTTCATCAGTTCATGCTAACATTAAAAGGGCGGTGTAGCGTATGGGTCGGTGAGTCAGGAAGGTGCCGTTAACGCCCCCCATGTCTCTCTGCCTCTCTCCTGCAGATCTCCTTCGACCTGGCCGAGTACACGGCCGACGTGGACGGAGTGGGCACCCTACGCCTCCTGGACGCCATTAAGACGTGCGGCCTGACCGACAGCGTGCGCTTCTACCAGGCGTCCACCAGCGAGCTGTACGGCAAAGTGCAGGAGATCCCCCAGAAAGAGACCACGCCCTTCTACCCAAGATCGCCCTACGGTGAGGGACACCGGGACGTGTGCAGTGCTCAGGCGCTCACACACACGCACACACACACACACACACACACACACACACACACACACACACCTGCATGCACATACACACACTTACCTATTTGCTCACACTTGCACTTACTCACACATACACAAATACACATACACACCCGTACAATCACAGGCACACACTCACACGCATTCACATAGTCATACTCACACACACACAGTTACCTGTGTTCTCACACCTGCGCTCTCACAAATACACACATGCACACACACACACACACACACACACACACACACACACACACACACACACGTACACACTCGTGCAGGTACACACACCCCTACATGTGCACACACACTTACATGTACTCAAATATGTGCTTACTCACACATACACACAAACACACATACATGTGCAGATGGACTCGCACACATACACACACGCTCACACTCTCACATAGGGGTGCCCTTGTTCTCTCCCACACAAATGTGGTTCAGAGCCCAGTGAACCAATGGGCGGCCCTTGTTCTATTTTAATTTTTCAGCTAAGAGCCACTTCAGGTCAGTTCCATTACCGCCACATTTTACCCTCATTAATTACATGTGAAAATCTCTCTTTTTCCCTGCCACTTCAGTTCAAGGGGGGTTTGTTTACCGCCAAAGGGGGGGAAAAATTGGAACTTCTCCGGTCTGCAACACCCAGCCTACCCTCTCCGTATGACTTAACTTCTGAATGAGTCTCCGTCAGACAAAGACACCTTTATGTCGCGGAGTGAGGACCTACTGTGTTAGCAGCACTGACCTGAGGGAGTCCCCTTATTAGCAGACTATGAGCACACTGGTGCTCCATACTTTCCACTGTCACACGGATGAGCTGACATCACCCAACCTGTCTCCATTTCTGGTTCCCCTCTTTATCATTGGGCCATCAGTTCCAGAGGTGACTGAAAATTAGAGGCCAGTGGTGGAGATTGATGTATTTGTCCTCATTGACGGGGAAACAGCTTTGGAATGGAGAGCCGGCTTCTGTACTTGATGAATGAAATTTCGACACTCCACTGTAATTAGGTGCTCTCTCTCAAAAGGCCCTGTCGCTGGCGTGATTTTATGAAGCAGTTTTTTATTCTCTGGCTTTGTAGCTGCAAGCGTAAGCATGCCAACTGTTTCTTAGCGTTGATGCCACAAACGCGAATGCGGGGACCACAAAACAAAACAACACTAGAAAGATTAAACCCAGCATGGTAAAAGCCTACGTTGATTAATAAAAATGATCCACAAGGATTTTTTGCTTCTTCTTTTTCGTAATTCCGCTTTTGTGCAGAGTAATGGTAACGTGAAATGAAAGAAAGAGAGAAAAAGGAAAAAACATGTTGGCTGGTCTGGGAGCTAATGCGGGATTTACCGACATGCTTTATGAAGGAGACAGTAAAAGAAAAAAAGAAAAGAAAGAACCAGAAAGAGAGACGGTTTTGGATTGTCCTTCGCGATATCAAATGCAAAGCGTCTAATCCCATTGTAGGCTGGTGACTGATGCTTTTAAGAGATAGAATGTTGGCAGGGCGGTAGGGTTTCATATTCTTTGTTGCCTAAATGCTTCCCCACCCGAACCCCCCTGTCTCTTGATGGTCGGGGGGTGTGGTGTGGGGCACGGGCCGCTCTGGCGGGGCTCAGGTGATTGCACTGCGTGTCACAGGCGGCTCATGTCTGGCCTGTATTTTACCCTGTCATAGGTTCTCTAATTAAAGGTCGCCGGGCATGACACATTTGGAGCACTCTCTCAGCTAGCCTCCTGCTCACTGGCTGATTAAATGCACCCTCAGAAAGGAAGCTAAGTGAGAAGTGAGGGGCCCCCCCACCTCCCAGAACAGAGTCTTCTTTCTGTGGCGGGGGGGGATAAGGCCTGGTCAGCCGTTCCACCACTCTCGGGCGGACACCTCCTTACCTGTGAGACAACTACACTTGACAGCCGTTTCACGGTTGGGCATGATTTGCTCCGCAGGTATTTATGTTTCATCTCTCTCTCTCTGTCTCCCTCCCCGTCTTCCCTTCCCCTCCCACTCCCGGCCCCCCACCCCACCGCAGGCGCTGCCAAGCTCTACGCCTATTGGATCGTGGTGAACTTTCGGGAGGCTTACAACCTCTTCGCTGTCAACGGCATCCTTTTCAACCACGAGAGCCCGAGAAGAGGTGAGGAAACCCTAACCCGGGTTTATTAGAAACACTTTACGCTGCTCAGGAGCGCTGGAGCCGCCGTAAATTACCGCGGTGGAGGGATCCGGGGAGTGACGGACAGCCCGGTCTGAGAGAGAATGGGGTGGGGAGAGGGAAGGATGTGCACCCCCCACCACCACCACCCCCCACCCCTCCCGGCCTGCGCACCTCCTGGCATGTCATGTTTCAGGCCTGCATAGCTTCCCGCTATGAGGATGGGGCCTGGGGGGTAATGGATATGAGCCCCTTTTGTTTCTGCATGTTTACATGTGCATCGCAGCCCCCTTTAACAGCATGTCACTGCATCAGATTCTCATGCATCAGGTTCAGTCGTCTATTTCACTTAGTCCATACTAGCAAGCCCTTTAACAACATGTCACTGTGGCAGATTCTCATGCATCAGGCTCATTGCTCTGTTTCGCAATTCCGTGCCTGCAAGGTGATGAGCCGCCCGATGAGATGAGAAAGCAACATGCGTCGTGAACGTGTCTGAATGGTTTTGTGTTTACCCTTCGGTGCAGGGGGTGTGAAACGGATTCAGAAATGGTTCTCACATAGCACAGCCTAAACCGAGATCAGAAATAAGCAATGGGTAGACAGATTCCAGTCACACTAGCTGTCTGTCTGCTTTAATTCTTGTTAAGTATAATTTGGGTGTAAGTCGGTAAACAGAAAGTTAAGTGGATCGTAAATAGGTTTTAATGATTGGCAAATTGCTACTTTGAAATTATTTAGAACTCATTTAAAATGTACTTTTAAACCACAAATATTCAGATTTGTAATTTTGCAGTTATGGAATATTTTTGAATGAATATTCAGTGTGACTCACACTCCCCTCCCAGCTCCTGGCTCCTGGGTCTTGTATACTTAAATGGTTTACAGACAAACAGGAAGTCTTACCACTACCATACTACCTGTTATATCTGCCCACCACTTTTAAGAAAGAAAAGGTAGTCATAATTAGTAAGCAATGGTCTATGTATCACTTTTTTTTTTTACTGACAAAATTAAAATAAGCTGTGCCCTTATCTTTATTAGTTCTGGATATTGCTAACACAATAGCATTTAAGCCATTTTATTTCCTCCCTTCTCCATAAAGTATTTAAACTCTCAGAGTTGCGGCCCGAGCTTACTGGCTGAGTGGGCTGGCCCTTATTCAACCAGCGGGAGAGGCAAGCGAGAAGAGGCCGTGAGCAGTGAGCAGATTAAAGCCATCACTGAGAATAACAGCCTCAATTAACCGTAAAGCGGCTGTGAAACGAGCCACCGGCATTTTACTGGGGCTGTGCAGAGGAGCAGACAGGACAAAGGGAAGCCTGTGTTCTCTCCTTTTTTGGCTTGGTAATTTGCGACCGCTTGAGTGCGTGGGACTCTGGCTGTGATTGCCTCATAAGCGTCCCCCTCACGGAGCGTTAGCATCAGGATCACCAAACCCAGCATGCTGCCTCTGAGGCTGAGTGTGCTAAAGCCCTCTTTACACAATTCAGCCTGTTTATCTGCCTTTTCATGCTGATGCTCTAATGGCTGTCCCGTTTGACTTCTCTTAACTTGAAACCTCATTTTAACTAGGAAGGTCTATATTCAGTCTAATCACGATGCTTTATTTCTTCACTTTGAATAAAGAATTTAAGCAGGTGATACATTTTCTTTTCTTCTCTTTTCTTTACTTTTGTCTTTTCTTTTTCCTCTAATGCAACTTTTTTGTATTTCAGTGACAGCCAAACACAACATTTGATGTTTTCAAAGGAAGAAGTAACAATTGCCTATATTTGTTTCTCAGAGTTATTGGCCACAGGTAAATGGCAGATTAAAAACAGAGGCCTACTCCAAATATGGCAGACATTTTTATTTCAGCATTACAACTGGAGAGTTGTGTAATGGAAGTTATATGGGTCCCTGTGTTAATCTGACGCACTAACCACGCACTACGTGTCCGGGTTTCCCGCGTAAGCTCCTTTTCTTAAAAGTCTCATATACAGCTGGGGGTTGGGGGGTGGGTGGGGTTTACTGGAGTGCGACTGGGTTTAATAATGCGGCCGAGCCCAGAGGTCCAAAAGGTTGAGAATGCTGGTTTAACCCAATTTAGGCCGTACCGTGACCTTAATTAGTAACACATGATTCCAACCGGTCAACTTACGGAGGTCACAATCTCAGGTGTTTATGATTTATTTCGTAATAAAAAAGGCCGGGCCCGGCCTCTCCCGCGGGGTCAGAGGTGAAACAGTAAATCTTAATGGTTTACAAGGGAGGGGACCGTGGATCGGCGGGGACTGATGGCGTTGTTGGACGGGCCCAAACGGCACAGAGGCGAGGCGTCCTGGGAAAAGGGGGGAGAGAGAGCGAGAGGGCGGGCAGTCTGCGGTGAAAGCGTAGCTCGTTAGTCACCGTGCCATGGGCAGACGTGAGGAAACTGCACTTTTATAAGCCATGAGTAAACAAAGGGATTAGGGCCCCAAGATGTGCTGAGTAAATCTTCATTAAGGCAGCACTGGAGACATACTCGCTACCTTCCACCTCATTTTTTTCCCCCTTTTGTTGGGACAGTTAGACCGGGTGTGGGTGGTGGGTGTGTCTGTGGAGGGGGGTTTGAAATGACAGCTTCTTCACTTCTCACAGGGGTTTTGAATACACTCTGTGCTGATAATCATTCATACAAGTAGGCTTTGACTGGAGTTTAAGCACTACTGAATAAATTACTGGTAACCTGGTAAAGTATTACTTTGTTAAGTACTTAGGGGAAGGTGGAGTGCATACCAGGAAGGAGCAGGGAATGTAACAGGAAGGTTTCTGGTTCGATTCCCCGCTGGGGCAAGGTACTTAGCCCAGAACTGCCACAGTAAATATCCAGCTGTATAAAGGGATAGCATGTAAAAATAGTAACTTATGTAAGCAGCTCTGGGTAAGAGCATAATGTAATGCCAGTAATGTAATGTAATGTAATGTAGAAAGGGCTGCTTTGTGAAGTACTGAGTACCACATAGTAAAATACTTGAAAATTAAAATACTAGCAAGTGAAATACTTGGTAAAGTACTACTCAGTAAAGTACCTTCTAAAGTGTTTGGTAAAATATCACTGCGTAAAGTGCTTAGTACTCCTCAAAATATCACTGAGTAAAGTGTTTAGTACTCCTCAGTGTAGTAGTTATTGAAGTGTTTAGTAAAGCACTACTCAGTAAAGCGGTTGATGAAACACTGGTGGGTAAAGTACCATGCTCCAGGGTGCAGCTGCAACAGTAGCCCCTCCTGGGATTTGACCTACCGGATCCGGGAGGCCCCGGGCCCCAAGCCTGAACCACAGTCCCACGCGGCTCGCTCTCTCACTGTGTTTTTCTACCCGAGGTGGCATTTTATCCGCCGTTTTTTTTGCTGCTGAATCGCGGTCATTATTGCATGCCGAAGCAGTTCTTTCCCTCTTTTGTCTTTGTGGTGGCCCCGGCGAGCGCGTTGCACAACGGGAGTGGGCGTTTGCTTTGGCCACGGTGAACCCCACTTGCCTCTCCCCTCGCCCCCTGCTCACCCCGCGTTCACCCCTGTCCTGAAGCCCCATTAAAAGAGGGCCGCTGCGTTGTGTGAGTATGTGTGTGTGGGGGGTGTTTGAACGCTGCCTCAGTCAGGGGTGAACATTAGTGGTCAGGAAATGAAAATAGGGCTGTGTGCTCATGGCAGGTTTTGTATTTATCCAGAAACACACAGTATAAAGTCTCTGAAGCCGAGGGTGAGGGACGCAGGGATGTCCCACAGAGAAGCGATACCATCATTAAACGCTTTTAATCCCCCCACTCTCTTAGCTCCTTCTGTGTCCATTGGTGCTGTATATTTCAACACATATTTAATAGGTTTTGTTCCCTTCACACAAAAGGTTATTGCTTCAGATCTAGCACGTCTCATTTGAATGGAAATGACTGTTTCGGGGTGGACCCCTTTTCCCTCCACAGCCTGGGGCAGAATATCCAGTAAGACTTGTCCCCTCACTGAGAAATTTTAAGAGCAATTATAGCCACAGGGCAGTCAACACTCAGTAATAGTATGTGTCACAATATGAGGATAAAAGAAATTACTGGAGTGTAAAAAAAAAAAAAAAAAAAAAAAAAGCTGAAAGCGCTCAGTGTCTATTCGAAAAGTTCTTTATCTGAAGTGCTCACATGTCCGGACAGAGCTTTTAGCTTAGCTTTATGAAAGGCCAGCCTCTTACAATTCACCTGGGGTCTTTCGGGTAGGGGGTGAAATTACCTGTCTGCAGCGCCCAGGTACTTCAGCGTAATTGGCTGAGCGGGAACGAGCCACTTGGTAACCGTGGCAGCGGAGGAGCAGCAATGACATCATTGTCTTAAGAGCAGGGTGGTGCCAGCCACTGAGCACGCACGCCCCCGCGTGCAGGAAACGCCATGATGTCATCGCTGTGGCACTAGGCGACGGGCGTGTGGCGTGCGCCATCGGCCTGGCTGACGGGGGGGAGGACGGTGACAGAAGGGGGGCTTCACAGTGTGACCCCAGGACACCCTCTGACTGTTTCTGTGGCTCCATGCAGCTTGGGAACCTGTGGCTGTGTGGTTTCTGGAAAAGTCCGTTCACTCCCTCTGCAGAGAGTTTCTCCTGTCCCCCAACCCCCCTCCGCCACCCCACTTAACGTTGCCACGGCGAGACAAAGAGCTCTGTCAATCTATCCCTGGATGGGGCTAATCCCATTTGCAGCCCCGGGATTTTCTTACCTCATGTAAATACACTATAGTTTTCTACCAATAAACACAGCATTCCTGTTGTCTTTGAACGGCTGGAGTCGCAGTTAAGCAGGAAAAATAGCCTTAAAATTCCATTACGAAGCAAAGCAAACAGCGGCGGTGTTGCGTTGCTCTCTCACGCTGCGGTAGTGCCACAGTTTCAGTGGCAGGGCATGAGAGATAATAAACGCTGTGCTGTTCTGATACGGCAGAGGGGTTTTGGCGGGTGTTAAACCCTGAGGGCAGAACCGTACTGTGCCAAAGTGTAAGATAACAGCCTCACCTCAGACTCTCCGGTCTCAGCTCAACGACAACATTTAACGTGCACTTTAATACAGAGAGAATATTTTCTTAACACAGTTTTAATACAGACAGAACATACATTTAATGAAGTTTTAATACAGACAGATTATCTGCTTAATACAGTTTTACTACAGAGAGAATATGTACTGCATCGAGCAAGAAGATGTAAAGCCTCTCACCACTACTGCTGGTGGAGGCTAGAAATACGGGGACTGATTCAGTCGCTCTGCATGTGACGGATGTTGTCACAGGCCGATGGGTGTATGATCCGCAGCGTGTGCCTGGGTTTGTCACCTCGCATCTGCTCCATGATTTATGTGGTTATCAAATGTTTGACCCCCCCCAGCCATGCCCCACAAAAACAAGCGAGTCAGTACATATGAAGGGGTGGCGTAAAGCACATTCCAGAGGTCGTGTTGCGGACCAGCGGTAAGGGTATGGTTTCTGTGGAAGGTCGCTGGAGTGTAGATTACAGCTCATTAGACATAGTGGCTGCATTTATCCACGCAGTAACCGCCACCCACCCGACCCCCTGCTTTGAAGAGGAGACATGTTGGGCGTCACGCCCCGGTCTGCCAGCAGGGGGCTAGCGCCTGGGTCAGCAGTGATGCCACAGAGGGGCTTGTGTGCAGGCAGGGCTAGGTGATGAATTGGGACATACAATCAGGCACGCACCCTCCTCACCCCAACGCCACGGTCAGAACCTTGAGTATTGGGAGTCCCAGCTGTTTTAGGGTCGGAACACCAGAGGACTCAATGTTTGTTCATAAAGATCCGCCTGTCTTTTGAAACATCTTTTCATTGCCACACCTGTGTGCAAAGGCGTTTATTGAGAAAGATTTCAGTTCCTTGTGACTGAAGACAGCTGGGGCCTTCACAAGCTCACAGCTTCACATCTTTTTTCCTCTGCAATATTGAGATGATGTCACATCAGCTGCTCTCAGGTGCTCCTATCGCTGAGTTTCCTGATGTTGCAAAGCGATGAGGTCATTCTGAGCAAAACTCCCGCCCACCTGTTGAGTGTTCAGGATGTTTGGTACACAGTGCTGCTTTTCAGGCAGGGGTGTGGAGCGCACCCCCACTGTGGCATCACCCCATTGTGCCTCACTTCGGCGGACGTCAGGTACCGAGCACCCCCCAACACACCCTTCGCCCAACCCCCTCCTCCTCACCCCACCTCACCTCACTGTTTTGGGATGTCTGGTACACAGTGCTGCTGTTCCTGTCGGCTGTGTGGTATAAGAGAAATGACTGAAAAAACGCAACCAGGCGGGGTGTGGAAACGCACCCCCAACTGTGACATCATCCCTTTGCGCCTCACCCCGGTGGACGTCAGATTTGAGCACCCCCCTCAAGACACCCTTCACCCACCTCACCGGATGACACCCCCTGACGAGCTCTTCTAAGCCAGGGTGCTGCAACATCGGTTCCACACAACTGCACCCGCTTCCCCCACACCTGTATTTGTGTTACCTGGTTGGCATGGAGACTAAGAATCTGACTGAAAGATATGGCGTTTTAGCGGCGCTAATGACATCCGGTGGAAAGGACCGTCTCCACGCCCTCCCTCCGGTCCCCCGCTGTCCCTCACGCCTCTCACGCCCTGCTAGCCGTGCGACCGAGAGGTCGTGAGGGGGCAGACGGCTGAGGTGTGTCTGTGGGCAGCCGAGGGTCACGCCAGCTCTGCTGCTTGTTTGCTTAAAGAGCGGAGCCTGGAACGGTCGCTGGCCAGTCAGCTCTGTCGCCTTGCGCCCGTGTTTGTGTTTTCTCTTGTCTTCATTACTACCCAGCCACTCTCACTTTTCAACATCTTGGCAATTCCTGGCCCGGTATGTCACCTATCAACACGAGCCATCATCACCAGAATAATAGGACTTACACGGGCCAGTGACATTAACAAATAAATAAATAAAATACGTTGCATAACAATATTTAGCAGTCGCTCTTTTCCAGAGCGACTTACATAGGTTACATTTTTTTACATGTTTTCCATTTATACCAGATGGGTATTTACTGAGGTATTTCTTGGTTAAGAACCTTGCCTAAGGGTACAGCAGCAGTGCCCCAGTGGGGAATGGTTTTTTTTGGTGACAAGCCCTGCTCATTTTCACCATACCACACTGCTGCCCAGTTGCACGGCCCAAAATGCATAAGGTGTGTATTTCGCATTGGGGGGAAAAGAAACAAGCATGCTATTTTGGACAAAAGGCGACTATTAACCCCATTAGTGGGGATGTTTGGGTGGCCGCGCTGGTTTTTTGGAAGGCATGGTATGCCTGCTCCAGCTGTGGAGGAGTTAAGACCCCCCTCGGTGGCGGGAGGGAGTCTTTCTTGTGGCACCTCTTCGCTAAGTCTCTTGCTCCAGGGCGGAGGGTAATGACAGCTTTGATTAGGCAACCGCAGGTCTCCAGCAATCAGAGCTCCAGGATGAGCGTGTAATCTCTCTTGTTGATGGGGCCCATGCGTTCCCATGGTGACAGGCTCGGTGTTCCAACCCGACTGCGGCGGGGGCCTTATCTGTTCAGTATCAGTGTAGTGTCGAAATCGATTTTCATATGACTAGTTCTAACATGACAGCACTGGAGACAAGCAGACATGCAGTGACATTGTCACATATACACTGGAATACACACTATGCATTTTTTGTTACACACACACACATATATGTATACATATATATATGTATATATATGTGTGTGTGTGTGTGTATATTTTTGAATGTGATTGTTAACTTTGAACACAGCCCATTATCAAAGGGTGTGCAGACTTATGCAATCAGGGTGTTGTAGTTTTTTTTATTTAAAATGTTCCTAATAATTAATTATTATTTTTGTTTGTTGAAAGATCACATTACAGGTGGAAAAAGTCTGACATTTACATTGTTGTTATTTCTGTCTTTACATTTAAAAAACATGCAATTTCATAAGAGTGTGTAGACTTATATCCAACGTATATTTCTATATAAATACAGTAACAGTCAAAAATCTGGACACACCTGATTAAGATAGTGGGAAACATGCATTCAAAGACATTTTGATCTAAAGAATTATGCTTAAATGCCTGAAATTTGTCCCTTAGACAAATATAAATTTTAATTAAAAAAATATATTTTTTTGGCTGTTTTGAATAGTCTATAATATAAGATTGTTTTGATTTGTTTATAACAGGTTTTTGGTCACTGCATAATTCCATTTGTGTTATTTCATAGTTCAAATGTCTTTACAATTATTCTAAAATATGGAAAGTAGTGAACAAAATGTATAACTGGTACTGAATATATATGTACACACACACACACACACACACACACATACTGTATATATATATATATATATAGTATATAGTATAAAGTATTTTTGTGTGAGTAAGTATGTGTATTTGTGACAAGTTTATTTCTGAATGTTAATGAAAGTGAGGTAAACACATTTAAACCGAAATGAGTCACAGAGTCTCTCAATACTGTTTTGAACTTGCATGAATACGCTTGGGTGTTTTTTTTTTTTTTTTTTTTAAAAAAAAGAAAGCCACAAACACTCTGTTGTTCAGTTTCTCCAGAGGGGGAAAAAGGCGCAGTTTAAAACGTCTGAGTCGGAAGTGCGCTGAGGTCACACAAATATGAAAACATCATGGAGTATGACAGCAGACTTCATAACTCATCGTTAGTCACTGAATCGCGGAATATCAGATGAGACCGAGGCCCGAAATAACGAATAACCCGGGATGCCAGCGAAATGGCATAACCCCCCCCGCGCGACCCCCCCATGTCTGAGCTTATTACCCCTGCTGGGACCGGAGGGTATCTGCTTCCAAGAATGGTGCAACCTTTCCAGTCACAAGGCCTCCGAGGCCGTTCAACCTGCTCGCCGCTCCGTACCTCACTCACCAAAAACAACAACAACAACAACCAAATAAAAAAGGGAGGGAAAAAGAAAGACTGGCCCCCTGCCTGCTGTCTGCTTTATTTTCATGCGATAGAGTTTTATTGAACCTTCCAGTGGGAGACTGGAGGTTAAATGGCTCCAGTTGTTTGGGTTTAACTTCTGTAATGCCTCCGAGAGGCCTGGAGCTGCTCTGCCGCTGTGCCAATAAAAGAAACAAATTAGCACCAGCCCGAAAACAAACGGGCTTTGTAAGACTTTCAGTTCATTACCCGTGCATGGCAACCCCGCCGCGCCCCCCCCCCCCGCCCCCCTGCCCCCCCTTCCCACCCAATTAAAACCTAGGAGTGGGCGGGATTCACCTGGCCAGAGAGAGGATTTAATGGTAATTAGAGACCGCTGCTGGGGTTTGCCGTGTGTCTGTTTATTTGCTTGCCGGACTTACTGGAGTTCATGTTGTGACTCAATCTCAGGGACAGGGAGTGGATTACAGGGAAGTGGGGAGGGGCACGGGAGGGAGTTTGGGAGCCCAACTGGCAACCGGAGGGTTATGGGTTTAAAGACCTGGGTGGATTAGTTTTATTTCACCCCTGAGTTAGGTACGTCACCTGGGCTGCCAGCTCTTTAAATGGGGTAAAACGCATTTTGAGCTCAGCCGACCTGGATGAGAGCGTCTGCTAAGAAAATAATAATAATGATAGATGGCTGCGGAGTACTTGGAGTCTCCCTCCCTCTCCCTCTCTCTGTTTCTGTCTTCCTGGCGCACAGTCAGCCCTGGCCGCCTCAAACCCTACATTAATAACACGGTGAACACGACGCAGTCCCGTTGGCAGCTGTTCCCAGGCCAGTACGCTTCCCCCTTTGCCAACGGGCACAGCTCTGAAATACAGGCAGCGGCATTACGGCCCCGCTAAGGGCGGCCATACGTGAGGCTGTCGTGTGTGTGCAGAGGTAGCCGTAAATTTACCCTGAACTTGTTTCCCTCACCCTCTCTCTCTCTCTCTCTCTCTCTCTCTCTCTCTCTCTCTCTCTCTCTCTCTCTCTCTCTCTCCAAAGCCTGTTGATAAAATCATACGGTGACCCTCAAGTCAAAGTTTGGACTTTCATTGCTACGTTTGGCCCGCTGGTGTAGTTGTGTAATTCATTACATTTACATTAAACGATTGTCATTTAGCACTTTACTAAGCACTGTACAAAGTAGTACTTTACCAAGTAGTTTACTCAGTAGTACTTCACAAAGCTGCCGTTTCTACATTACATGACATCACTGGCATTTAGCAGCTACTCTTCCAGTTTTTACATATTACCCATTTATACAGCTGGATGTTTACTGAGGCAATTGTGGGTTAAGTACCTTGCCCAAGGGTACAGCAGCAGCGTCCCTGCGGGGGATTGAACCAGCAACATTTCGGTTGTGAGCCCCTTTACCGCTATGCTACACTGTCACCCCATCACAAGCAAGGTGTATTTGTTTGGTATGTACAACCATAGCTACAATTAAGGTATCAGTTGAAGTTTCAAGTGACTCGATGACCAATGCAGTATTTAGTAGTCCATGTGGTGATTTGTGTGGTGTAGTGTTTTACTGAGTGGTGGGCTTTCAGCAAATGTGTACTTTCAGAGGTTCAAACAGGAGTGAAGCAACTTTCGCTCGATTCATATGCTTCCAGGGGAATGCTCCCGGCTTTCCGTGTCACAGGATGAAACGACGTGCCAGAAGGAACTGGTCGGCGCTCTGTAGGTATAAGCCATGAATAGGCCTATTCGGATCCCTGGATTGGTGAAGAAAGCAGGGGGAAGGGGATGGGGGAGCAAGAGAGGGAGAGGGCAGGCGCTCGCCTTTTGGGCTCTGAGTACCTGCAGTTAAACAGTGTTGCTCTTGGCAGCCGCGTGGCGAGCAAATGAGGCGTAATCCCTCTGATCTCGGGGCGTCTGGTCGGTGGGCCGCAGCAGTCCCGGTGTCCTTCCTCTCTCCGCGCCCCTGTCTGAGAGCGCGGGCGTCAGGCATCGCAGCGTGCGGCGAGGCGCACACACGCACACACACACACACGCACACACACACACACGCACACACACACACACACACACACACACACTACAGACAGGAAAGGGCATACACAAGCATACGCTTACAAACTCTTCCAAACCCACATGAACGAATAGGCAGACACGCACACAGTGATTCACACACTACCTCCGCTCCCTCTGATGTTTGTGTAAACACTGGGAACATCACTGGGAACATCAAACCCCTCCCTCACCTAATGTGGGCAACATCTAAAACCCCACTCATCCACTGCCTGCTGCATGAAGTCTCCATTCACCTAATGTGGGCTGCATGAAAACCCCACTCACGTACAGTAAGGCTGATTACATCAAATCCCCTCTCGCCTACAGTAAGGCCAACTACATCAAAACCTCTGTAACCTACAGTAGGGCTGACTGTATAAAACTATCCCTCATCCAAAGTTTACCTCCTCAAAACCCCACTCACTCAATGTGGGCTGCATCCAAACCCCACTCATCTACTGTACAGCCAGCTACATCAAAACACCACTCTCCTACAGTATAGGCTGACTACATCAAAACACAACTCATTCATGGCCTGCTGTGTCAAAACACCACTCATTCATGGCCAACTACTTCAAAACTCCACTCACCTACAGTAAGGCAGCAAGCATCAAAACCCGTGTCAGAAAAGCATCAGGCAGAAAGCATCAAAAACATCTACAGTAAGACCGACTACATCAAAACTCCACTCATCTACAGTAAGGCCAACTACATCCAAACCCTACTCATCCAAGGCCTTCCGCATCAAAACCTCAGCCACCTAAAGGCCAACTCCATCAAAACTTCACTCACAAAACACCTGCTGCACCAAACTGCGACTCGCAAAGTGTCTGCATAGCCAGAACCCCCTCTCAACAAGGGCAGTTCCACACGAAAACCCAATTCACATCAACTGCACACACACAAATGCTAACACTGGCTCTACACAACAGTACATCTTCCCAAAATAAATGTTCAGGAACTTTCTCACCACTGCTTTCACTCAACGTCTTGACTGTTTTCCTTTTTTTCCCCATCCCCGCCCTTCAATTTTTTTTTTTTTTTTTGCATTTAATAATTACAAAAATTTAGTGAACGTCTGCATGATTGAGTTCATGAGATTTTCCTGTGGCTAAATCCACAGTACCTGTTTCTCGTCATCACTCAACCCACTGGAAGCAGGCAGCGAGTACATAATTACAGTCTATGCCTGAAATACTTGTGACTTGCAGAGTGTACAAGAAACATATACCATGTTTTTTAAAAAAAAAAAAGGGAAAAAAATCAAAACCATGTAGGTATACCAGCGTGATGTGTATGAATGGTTCTCCACAACAGCATTATAAGTAATTTAAGAACTGCAATTGACTGAGAGGAAAGAAAATTAAAAATAAAATAAAAAAAAAACTTGGCAGTCAGTAGTGCTGTTTTGCTGTTAGACACTGTCGTTCACAGCAGGGCCAGGTTAGATCGATTGACTGGGTGCTTTCTTCTTGAGATGTAAAAGTTAGCCTGAGAGTATGGGAACGCCGAAAAGCAGGACACCTGCCCCGGGTCCTGTAATGCGGATCAGCTGTGTTTCCAGCGTATCGCCAGGGCCACGGCAGGGCCTCATAAAGGGCCCTTTGTGAGTGTCTCCCCCCCAGGGCTGCCCCCGTTGGTGAGCTTCGCGGCTGTTGGTAAATGAAAGGTGTGTATGTTATAACGAGCCACAGCTCCGTGCCAGGACCCCGCAAGCTCTCGTCCTGCTCAGTGCCAGGGCCGCCGAAGATAACGCCGCTTTTGTGGGTGTCTGGGGCGTTCACGCCGGGGGGTGGGGGAGCGGAGCGCTGTGGGCGGACCCCTTTCGGGTGCAACGGATACCTGTCTCCGCACTCTTGATGTGTTTTACGTGAACTGGACCGTGCAGTGGAATTCATTGGGTTTTATATAAATGCCTCACAGAGTAGATATGATCATTTAGAACAGAGCTGCTTTGATTTTCATTTTTAAATGTCCTGTTCTACCTTCTTCAAACTGTAATACCATGTTGGTCCCATGTGATCCCATGATGTTGATCAGTCTGTATTTTTGCTGTTTGCAGTAAACTTGGAAACTGGGGGACATATCAATATATGTCATTGAAATTTGCTATCTTTTTGTTCATGTTTTTTTTTTTCTCCACTCCAAATTTCTGAAAACCTGCTTGCTCGGCAGTGGGGCTATAACAGGACAACAGCTTCAGTAATTAACTGGTCTAAGAGGCAGGAATTTAATGTGTTACACGCAAAAACATAAAATAATCAGTTCATTTTATCAATAAAAAATGTCAAAATAATTTCTTTTTCTTTCCATTTTACTTGTCATTGTCCTCTATGATCCTTTCCAACATAAAACATATATTAATGTTTTGATTTATTGTTTTTTGTCCCATTGGGGGATAAAAAAAAATGCTCAAAGAAACATTCCTTTAAAGACACTAAAGATTTATACTGCCGGTTCAGTCATTTGGCAAATGAATTGTGAGAAAGGTTGAGTATTTTCAAGGGGTAAGCAGAAGTGTGAAGCCGAGTAAAATTTATTCCAGAGAAAAAAGGTGTCAGCGCTTTGTTTATCAGCCAGGAGACGGTGGGGTCAAGGAGGGAGAAGTCGCTTTACCCTCCTCCCACACCGCAGCCCGCACGGTGTTTCTCCTCCTAGGTTCTGGTGACGTTTTTATTCCTCCGGTCAAACACAGAGGATTTTGGGGAGTCACGGTAATTGATTATAGAAAAGAGCAGCTAGTACACGTTTGGGAGTATTCCTTCTTTCTTCACGCCCACTTTTTAAAAAGAATGTCCTGGTAATTATGTTTAACCGACTGCGCACGGCGTTGACTGTGGGCTTCTGCTTTGCTTTCCATGCCACACCACCACCCTGAGTGTATGTAAAGGCTTTTTGAGTTTACCGCAATTATCTGCCATTTTCATCACAGTGTTTGCAATCTGCAGGCTCTGTAACTGGAAACTTAAAGTGCATCAAACTGAGGGAAAACGGCCATAAAGTAAACATCTAAAAAAACAGCCTCTCTCACAAATGATCCACACACATTTTTCCTTTGAAATCTTTTTTTAAAAGGCTACATCCATATAATTTTGTTTCTTTACCAATTTTTTGTTTTTTAACTTAAGAGCACAAATATAATTAAGACATTTTATTTTAAGACATGAAGACAAGGTCAGACTCCGCTTTTTTTTTTTTCAAATGTAATTGCAATAAATTTTGTTCTTAATTTAAATTATTGACCATAATGACATAAAATCACACAAGTATGTTTATAATTGATTTAGAGGAAGAAAGGAAGATTTAAAATCCCTCTTTCAGGTGTCTGTTTTTGTGTGTGTTGGTATGATGTTGTATTATTACAGAGTATATGTTTGTGTGGTGTAAAATTAGGAAACGAGTCAGTGAGATTACAGGATATTTAATACTGCCACTAAATATAATAATAATGATAATAAAATACCAATGTGAGAGGGTGCCTGTGATACATATTTTATGCAAATATTTCATTCATACAGTTATACTGATATGTTCTAGCTTGATTTAAATTTACAGTAGGCCATGTAGGATGACACCAAACATGCAAATGAAAAATAACTAAATGATAATTTCTCTTAAAAAGGTAAAAAAAAAAAAAAAAAACAATATGTGGCAACACACTTAAACCTCTGTGATAAAGAGTAAGTTCATTACAAAATATTTGTAGAGGCACTGGTCATAAATGTGTCCTCTGTTTTTGAACCAGAAGTATTAAGGGTGTAAATCTTGGATTACGGTGGAAGAGAGCCCTGTCTGTGTGTGGACTCAGACTGTTATCCATGATAACGACGTGACACTGACACCATTTAAACAGCACCTTTGAGATTAAACGAAACATCAGAGCACTATATCTGCACAGCTTCAATGTCATTCTTACCCCAGACTTCCTACTCATTTCAGCAGCGCTCCCCGGCTCTCAGAGTTAACGAAAAGTTAGCGAATTTAGTCTGGAATCAAGGAGAACACCCGCGACCAGGGCTGCGCCGAAAAAAAAAAAACCAAGACATATTTTAGCTGCAGTGCGGCACAGCAATTAGACGATCATTTGTTTTTCCATAGATAAAAATCTGGAGCGTTCTGTCCAAAAGCGCGGTGCCGGGGCGGCGGTCTGGCAGCGGGCACTGGGTTTGCGGAGTTCTGAACCAGCCCGGGGAGGTCGAGAGCCGGGGTGGTCCGCCGCAGCTTTGCTCTGCACTAGTCTTTACCCTTTTGTGTAACTTCTTGAATTTTCTGTTGATAAACTGACATTCCAATAGATTTTCCTTGGCCTCGGGCCTGGGTTTAATATTGAAATGGTGAATTAATATGAAAAAAAAGGGGCTTGTGTAATGGCTGAAATCTGAGGTGAAAACAGATCGCTTTGACTTCTGCTTTCCCCAGCTTCTGGGCTTTCTCCTGCAGCGGGCTGGACCACGGCCCGCCGTCTGCGCGGACAGGAGGGGCCGGGAAGGGCCCCCGCGTTTTGCGGGGTTCCAGCTCCTCCGCGTCCAAACAAAGCGCTCTCGGGCCGCGGCCTCGCTGATATCATCTCCTCTCTCTCCCCTTTGATCCTCATCGCAGGAGCCAATTTCGTAACCCGGAAAATTAGCCGCTCGGTGGCTAAGATTCACCTGGGACAGCTGGATTGCTTCAGCCTGGGCAATCTGGACTCCAAGAGGGACTGGGGTCACGCCAAGGACTACGTCGAGGTAGGTTGCGGAGGGGACGCCGAAAAGACTCTCACGCGCGCACCCACACAGACGTGCTCGCGTCCGCATACGTGATCGCACGCACGCACACATGCACGCACGCAGAAACGCACACGCGCTCACACACACACTCAGCCTGGTGGGGTGTGTTTTCCTAGATCATTTGAAACAGAAATATTTGATCTGCATGGAGTCTCCTGTGAACTGCTGCCAAAAGGGAGTGGACCCGCTGCTGGGAGTCTACAGAGAACCCTAGAGTTTCCCAGAATTTAGAAGCGTCGAAGTCGACTAGTGTTCCACATCTTAAAAGAGCAGAAGGAGGAGGTTTGGGTGGGGGGGAAAAAGAAAGACAGATATTAAGAAAGCGACTGATCCTGTGAATCATGACAGAAATACGGCTGTGTGTTTAACATAGCGGTGCCAGCGATCAGCAAGCGACCCCGGCATGAAAGGAACAGCGGGCGGTTCCGGATCCCGTCCAACATGGAGGCCGATGCTATTGTTCGGCGCAGGGTTGCAAAATGCCGCACGGAGATGGAGGCGCTAGCGGGAGCCGCCCCGCGTCACCACGGCCCTTTGAATCCCCGCGCGGTGGTCTCACTTCAGCTTGTTGTGATTGAAACGTTAAAACACTTCCTACCTCTCCCGACATGAAAAAACCGCAGCGACTTGGCAGATTTAGGGTTTGTTTTATTCAACGTGAAAGGCCAGGAATTCCAGCAGAGGTTTCTCCGCCGTCTATAACCGTACAGCCTACATGCTGTAATTATTGATTTATATAACGTGTTTCTGTTTCTCTAATTAAGAACATGCGTCCAGGAAGGGGACTCAGCAGCTGCAGCTGTTTGACACGAAATACTGCTGTCCGACAGAGCATCCAGCGTGGCGCTAATGCTGGAAGCCAGATCGTCTCATCCATGATACCCCCTCCTTATCCTGTATTTTCCGTTAATTTCAAGCAGCAGAGACTCAGACAGCCGTGTAACAGTAGGTCTGAATTATTCAGTCTGCCCCTTGTTCACTGTTATTGCGGTTAGTGCAGATAACGGTACGAGGGTGCTCTGACAGTGCTCTCCTTGCATAGGCTGGCTTTCATCTCCATCACTGGAGACCACTGGAGGCCAAAACATTCATCTGGCCCTCGGCCCTGTTCAGGACTGAATCAAGCTGTTTATCAATGGGAACTGGAAATGCTTATGGTTCCAGGTGTAGTCAGTTCCTGGTTGAGTGACATCTCAAGAAGCCTAAAGGCCTGTGTATATCTATGAGCAGGTGAGGCCACCACTGGTGTAAAATCAGTCAGTGCCTAGGCTGAGTGTACAGTATGTCAGTGATCAGTCAGTCAGTATGGAGTAAAGTGATAGAGTGGACTTAAGGGTCCTTATTTTAAACAAGTCTTGGCCTTTGAAATTATGCGCGCCAAATCATAAAATGCACAAGCACGTCAGAAGCCTCACAGATAGGCAAGGCCCTCCTTTTCTTTTTGAAATGGGTGAATTACTAAAAAGCTTAAATTGTGTGCTAAGTTTTCTCATTTGAATACTTTGATTAAAAAAAAAAATTGACTACCAGCGTTTTTTAGCCTCCGCTTTCTTCAGGATGTGATGTCACCGACACGTCGCTCAGCATTGGCTCATCAGGCCAGCTCGGTCGACATTGAGGGCAGCACCGCTCTGTTTGCGGTAGGTGGACGTTTTCCGGGCCTGCTGCATTGTGGGAGGCCCCAGCTGGGCGCGGGGGGAGGGGAGGGTGGTCTGGCAGCGTGGGGCCGCTCGGGCAGGTCTCCCCCGGTTTGAGATCGGCCAGGTTTCCTGTGTGCGCACGGGCGGGCGCGCGGCTATTCCTGTCCCGGGTGAATCATGCGTCTCCACGACGCGCTCGGATCTGGTTTCCCCCCGGGCCAGGTTTTGCGGGAACTCAAACAGGAGCTGAGAAAATGCCCAAACTAGGGAAAAATGCGGCCCACTCGCACATGTGTTAGCTCTGTTTGCAGGGACTTCTCATTGACTTGCATTGTGTTTACATAACCCATTCCCAACTACGCCCAAGTCCAACCTGATACACACACGCATGTGCGCAGATGCACAAACGCTTTGGTCATTGTGACCACACTTGTATTCTTGGTGTAACTGCGGAAGGAAAAAGAAATGAATGAAGCCTACTTAGCATTTTAATTGTGTTTCCAAGCAGTATTTTACGCCAACACTTTAAGACTTTAAGACTTAATGGTGTTGAATCATGATTGTCTTGGCAGTTATTCCACGAGCAGTGCTGTCTTGTACTGTACTGTGATACACAAGGCATTGGTCAGCTTAGTGTTATGCGGTTTTTACGAGCACTGTCTGTCTGGAAACCGCCTTAAATTAACTCAGCTTATCGTTTTCAGTGCTAAGCAATAAATAAACGCCTGCAACTGGATGAGTTTGAATCTTGGCACCTGTCCACGGTGTCATTTGACACGCAGACAAACGCACATAAACATATAACTCAATAGCGCAATTATGAGTTAATGACAGTTGATACTGTGATGTTTTATAGGCCTTGTGCTCTTTATTCTCAGCTGGCTTAATGTGCTAATGTTGCGCGTGTAGGGATTGGGATCTTTTGATCTATTACACAAAGTCTCCTCTGTGCTTACTGTATAAACATGCAGCGACTCGAGCTCTGTTTATTTGACTGAAGAGCAATAAATGTATCAAATACCACTATAGAATTTATGGAAGTTACAGAAAATTTTTGATATACGTAGGTCATCTCTTAATATTTTTTTTATTGACCCATTATTGTAAGTATGGTTTTCACATTAGTTTGGCAAACCTTGTAACTCATACTAATGAATTAAATGCCAATGAAATATGCACTTGATATTTCCACATCATGGAGTGAGAGAAATTAGCGGCTCACAGTGTAACAGTTGGTACGGTCTTAATAATAATCAGCATGTTCATGCGTATTATTGAATATAAATTCCAGATTCTCCTTTGTCTTTTCTAGCCTAAAACAATAAACCTGGTATTAAAATCATTCATTTCAAAATGCATGTATTAAACATCAGTCAGTTTGATCACTTTAATCTTCATAATGCAGCTGAGCAGAGCAGTGTGTTTGAGATGCATTTTTAAATGGTGAATCCACTGACCCGTCGTAGTGAAAACCCGTGTTTTGCATTCAGTGCGTGGAAGCATGTAACCATGACATAACCGAAACACAGCGGCCCGTAAGCAGAACCATGTGTGGCGGCACTCTCCCGCCTGCTCCTAACGGGGAAATTGTCCCTAATTGCATCTAAATACATTTGGTTTGGTATGAGGGGGCATGTTGTATATCATCTCGTCTCCTCTAATGACGCCCGCACGTGTGCGGTCGGGGATCTTCTGGCCCGGGAATATCCAGTGTCACACTGTACGCGCCCAAACTTTTTTTTTTTTTTTTTTTTTTTGGCAAGGTCTCCATTTCGAAAAAGTATTGAAATTATCAAACCGTGTAATACTGCATAAAATTACCTGAGGCAAATCAAAAGCAACCCGTTGCCATACTCTGTTAAGTACTGTGCTGTGAATTATAGCGCTTAAAAAAAGAATAAAATAAAATGCATATGAAATTGTTAGGGGGGAATGTGTGTTTTGAAGATTGGAAGCTTTTTTGTTTTATTTTTGCTTTGGCCTATGCCGGTGGACCTTTGTTTGGGTATCCTCCAGTTGTTCTCCTTCAAACCCTCCTTCTCCTCTCTGTGGGTGCCTGGCCAGGAATCCGGGCATCTCTCCTTCCCCTCTTGTCTTGTTCAGAGGGGATATTTGACTTGGACCAGGTGAGCGGTTCCCTTCGGCCTCGTAACCCCCGGCCCGCGCCGACCCGCGCCGACCAGTTCCTCCCGCGAACCAGACACCCCCCGGACCCTCCTGCCAGGGGCGAGTGACGAGCGGCGTGCTCGTTAGTGGTTCACATTGGTAACCGCACTACTCTTGTTCACGGTAAGCTGCGTTGTTTGGTGGCGCGCAGAGCTGTAGTTATAGTTGTGTCTCATGGATTTATAGGTGCCCTATCAGAGGAACGTGTGTTTGGCAAACCCGCAGACCTGATTTAAACCATGTTACGGGCCCCGCTCATGCCAACAGGCACAACAGCTTTATGGGTCTCTGCATGTGAGGTGTTAAGTGTTTGCTAATTAGCTGTCATATGTTTCAAGCATAATTACAAATGCAGCCCATACAAGTGTCTGTACATGACAGAAATTGTATTTTAGCATAGTTTTGCTGAATTGCCATCCAGTGCTGTAAGGACACCACGGTGTCTGTAAGCGAGTGTTCTCATCAGCGCAGGGCACTGTAATCTGTATTTTGCCCGCACTCTTCCTCTCTGCCATTGGCTGGCTCCGGGTTTACAGCCCAATCCCGGTGATAAGGGTCGGAGCGGGGGTGGGCGGGAGGGGTCCGCCGTGGTGCGGATTGGACTGCGCGTTTCTCACATCCTCACAGCTCAGAGCGTCTGGAATGGTAGATTACTGTGGAATTTCCTCTGACGAGGGCAGGCTTTTAAAGGGGTGTGAAGCGCTCTTTATAAAGCGCCTGTTTCTCTCGCACCGGGCCGTAAAGCGAGGTCCAATTCTGTCGCGCTCGGCGGGACCTGGTCCCGCAGATGGCAGTCGTTTGAGAACCGCGGGGGCCGCGGTCAGCGAGGCCGTTATCGGGGATGGACGGTGGATCCCACCTTTTAAACAGCCAGTCCTCGCACTTGAACAACTTGAGGAAGTTTCCTGTCGAACCTGATGTTGCGCAGAAAAACACATTTTTCACTCTCAGCGGAGTTCTTAAAACTGAATATAAACCCACATGCTGTATCAATCCGCAACAAAAGGGATTAGGAAAAAAGGGAACGGTAGCAGCATAGTTGGGAAGTACAAAATCTGTATGTATTCTCAAAAAGAAAATTTATTACAAAAATCAGCCAAATGCCATCTTAATTTCTAAAGGGTGGGTGTTGTGAGCCATTAGCAGGAAAAAAAGAATATGCCTCGGGCTGGGTCCCTGTCTCTACTTCCTGTCTGCTGTGTGTGTGCTCTGTATGGAGTTTCGCTGGCTGCTCTGCTCTTGGGACAACATGTCTTTTTTTTTTCTTTTCTTTTCTTTTTCTCCCCTCTGTTGTTGGAAATCAAACGTCAAGCTCAGAGAGGGCCGTTCGCAGGAAATCACGCGCCGCAGCGCCGAACATTTTTGGCCGGCCCCCGAGCAGCTGGCCCGAACCCCCCTGGCCAGTTCTGCCTCATTGCCCTCCCAGAATGCTATAACGCCGTCTGTTGTCTTCTGGGCCACCGCGGTCCGTGCCCTGGTATGCTGCCGGAGGGATCCTTTTATGGACGCCTCCTGATCCTGCCGCGCAACCCGAAAAAACCATCTCCCGAAACATGTTTCTCGGCAACAAAGGGGAAAATGGTCTGCGTCCCAGTTCCTTCCCTCAGAACTCGAGCAGGCCTGTATTTTTTTTCTATGTGCTTTTTTATGTTGTTGTTTGTTTTGCTCTGTTTCCACTACAAAATGTCCGCTCCTTTCGCTGACGCCACCTCCTGAATTGTAAAGGACAAGCACGAGGATGAACTTAATGGCCTTTTTTTATTTTGGGTTTTAGCTGTACACGAATGAAACTGAAAGAATGCACTTAAAGTGCACATTTACTGTAAGCATGTGATAAAATACTTACACAGATATGAAATGAAACCTGATGAACGGCGCCTGAAGAGTTTCCAGTTCCCCTTTCTCATGTTCAGGTGCCACTCTGGCATGGTGTGTAATTTTCCGTGTGAAGCAGCTGTCTCTCTCTCTCCCCTGTAATGGTTACAGATGAGCCTAATTAGCCAATCAGAGCAGCGATCTGCCCCAATCAGGGATGATGAATGGGAGCGATCGGTGGCGGGCGTCCATTCGTCACGGCCGTCAGTACCCAAAATGACAGCCGGGGTCTGGCATTTTAAGGGAATGTCCCCGGGATAGTCAACACTGATCCCCAACACAGATAGCACCTACCGGGCTAACCGGGCTGGCTAGTGTGGGATGTGGCCAGCCCCCCCGTCACCCCCCACCCCAACATTAAACCCAGGCTCAGACCCTGGGCGGGGCACTTAACACTGCTGTGCAAGCGGGTTACAAATGTGTCAGATGCTAAACTGTTAGCGCCTTAGCTGACCCCGGGTAATGGCCCCTGCTAAACAAACATGAAAAGCGCTAACTGTAAAAAATGCGTGAATCTGTTTACAAATGCTTAGCAAGGCATATATCAGCGCTGTTTGCTTTGTGTTCCCTCACTCGAAATAGGCATTCGTTCAGATGAGATTCAAGTCCTTTAGCTGTCAGAAAGGAATGTGCTAAAGACTAAGGCTGCAGTGTAGGATATATAGAACTTGTACAGAACAAACACTACTGTTATACTGGAATGTTTCACTAGAAGATACAAGTGACAGCATAAACTTTATTGAAGCTTACAAAACTTGGTACATGCAAATAGATGTGCATTTTTTAGTAGCTACAGTATGTGGAGATTTTTTTCTAATATTACAAGAAAAGTTGTTTGCAGCGTAATCTATAACGGGTTCGGGACACTCTTTAAGCAGGCGATTGTATATGATGGCAGAGGTTTTGAGCCCAACTGTGGTTTAAGATGCAAAGCTGGTGAATGAGACAGAACCAGCCACCAGCAGTGTTTTCCAGGATATGGAACATGGAGAGGTTGCTTACTCTCACACTCAGAGCGGAGGGCCGAATCCTGCAATGCTTTGAGTTCTGTTGCCCTGACTGCTCGGCACAGATGGTGATACGGCCGTTCTGTGTTTTCTGAGCTTGGTCAGGACTGCACCTGTGTTTATGACACGGTTCATCTCTCGGGCGCTGACAGAGCCGAGGTACAGTACCGCACGCTCTGGGCTGGTCCTTCAGTCTGCCCTCTTTGACCTTATTTGTGAAGGAGTTAACCTTGCTAGACTGAGTTGAGTTATTATGAATTATGAACTGCATCTACATGAAAAACATACAAATGCATGTAGTTTTTGACCCCAACTTTTTAAAATTTTTCTGAGATCTGCATTTTTTTCTTCATAGGAAAAAAGTGTTTGAAAAAATAAAGAACAGACTAAAAAAGGACAAATGCCCTGGGTGCTCTTTCTGTGCTCTGCAGAGCACATAAACCTCCATCTGTCATATCACTTCGGTCAGGGAGGGACTGGGATTATTGATTTGAGGACTCTCTGTGCTCTCTCTCTTCTCCTCTCTCTGCAGTCCCCTATGTGGACAAACCCGTAAACCAGCACTGGCAAACTTCATATCACGCGCTGGTGTCCGCCCGTAATGCGCAATGCATGCGCCGCGGTGGTTCATCTGGAATTAATGTCCTCCCTTCATGGTAAATAAAAAGTCAGGCGTGTGCTCGAGGAAGATACAAGCATGTCTTACAGATACACTGTAAAGGATGATGCTCCGTCGGCCTTTCGTGGGTACAAGCACCATTGCATTTCATTTTCCCTGTGTTTCTCATAGCGCTGCTGTCTGCGCAATGAGCCTGCAAATGATGGCACGAGATGTACACTAACCACGCTGCGTGTGTCATTTCTGGCAGAGACGCGGTTTGAAAAACAGGAATGCTTATGAGATTACAAGATTATATTACAATTACAATGATTTGTTTTATATTTTTCTGTATGTATGTGTAGATGTTGAATGTTGCAAGATTAATTCTCTGTCTACTTTAATTTAAAAAAATCACAACAAATCAACTGAAATAACTTCATCATGCAACGGAACGTCATGTGAATATGTCGTGTGTATTGGAGAATTGCATGTGTGAGACAAACACATCTCGACCCAAAAGCTGTATAAAAGTCCTAATGTGTTTATCAGTTGAAAAGCCATTACTTTCGCCGTAAAATGAGCATAAAAATCTGTGAAACAAGATTCACCACATGCAGTCTCTGATGGAAAATGTTTTTGGAATAATAATGAAATCAAATCTCCATAAATTCTCAGTTTATTTAACTTAGTTTCATGTCATGTATTTGTGAAGCAAAGTAAAACGCAGATAACTCTCAATCGAGGAATTTGCAAATATATTTACAAAAAAATTTTCTTATTTTTTAACAGCGTGATGTGTTAACTTGGATTGATTACATCATTACAGATCATCAATTCCAGCTTCAGTTCACATTGTGAACTGAAGTTCAAATTGTTAAAAGTAAATAAATATTTTTCACGCATCAGCGATTGTAGCCCTTCGCACAGAGACACTGCGTGTCCAGGAGGCAGCGTTCCGCGTCGCTGTATATTCCGCGTCAGCTGGGGGAGAGAGAGCGCCTCGGGCGTCACTCTACAGGTGGGCCGTATGTCATACTGTCACTTCCCTTGTGCCCGATCACACTTCTCTAAAGAGAATTGAAAAATATTTGTTTAATGTCTCCCGCTTCGCAGCTCTGTGTTTGCCGACCGGTAAATCAGCTGCGGTGCTGTGCAGCAGGACCAGATAAGAGGGCTCTCTGGTTGCCCGCGCTCACCTTTTGTGGGAGCCGACCGACTGAGCGCTGGAAATTAATTGGCTGACATCTGTTTTCAGATACAGGGGGAAATAACTGTTTTCTCTATAAGGTCATATTTAAGAAAACAAAATGGAAAATCGAGGACTCTACCGAAACAGTCTCGGTAAATTATGATGACACAAAGCAATTCAATTTACGATCGATTTACAATACATTCAATTTATATTCAATGATCATTTTCATTAAAATTTATAAAGAATAGTTCTATCAAAAAAACTTTGTATTTTAGAACAAAAAAAAAAAAGATACAAGGAGAAAGAACACTCAAACTCCTCTGATAAAAAAGGAAAATCATGTTTTCACTTTAATTTTCAACTCTTACTTCCATACTATTATAAATTTAGCTCTTAGGACCATTGTTGCATTTGGTCTGTTATAAATGTTGCATGCTATTTTCTGTTATTACTCAGGGGCACTTTAGGAGTATTGCCTGTTGTCCTGCTGGATAGCGGTACTGGAACAGATGCTGGTTCTTTCTGTCCAGATTTTCCACCTCTGTCTCTTGATAATCCTCGTTTAGAATTAATGAGTATATAATGTTGTATTAATTAATACAGACTCATTACCAAGCCAGAATTGCACTTGCACATGTATGTATATTTACATACATATGATATTTATGGATATATATTATATTTATGGGTACACATGGAGAAGCAGTGTTATTTAGCAAATTATTGCCTGCAAAGTTTTTCCATGGTTCACCATCATTATCATTTTCTTTATTTCTTAGTACTTTTGTGTGTGTGCTTGCTGTTGTGGTTACATGTCAGAAATACTTTTGTGTGTAAGTGTAAGAGTGTGAGAGTATAAGAGATGGACAAAGAAAGTGAGGGACATGCATGCATGTGTGTGTATGTGTGTGTTCCGCTGTCTGTGTGTCCGTGCATATGCGTCTCAGGGGAGCAGCCCGGTGCCTGTCCCGGGCAGGTCAGTAGTGGCTGCAGCAGCACGGGCGTAGGGGTTGCCCCCTCCCCGGCCCCGGCCTTCTCAGGTGCGGGGCCGGAGCGGCCGGGCCTCCCCTGGGGGAGGGCGCACCGCAGATGGGTCGAGTTTAGGAACTTTAGGATCTTTCATTGCCTGGGCGGCCGCGTTCTCCTGGCATCTCGCAGCAGCAGAGTAAATAAACAGCAGGCAGCTGCAGGCTCAGTTCACCTCCCAGTCACAGGGGGCGCCGGGGGCTGGTGGAGGGGTGGTGGGGGCTGGAATTAATTGCAAGTGAAACCCAAGACATGCTTAAGCTGCAGTGCAATAAAGCCAAGCCTGTAAAGGCCGAGACCCGAGTGCTGTAGCATGGTAAACAGATGAGAAGCCTCCAGTCCCACCGCAATCGCCTCTCGGCGTTGATGGAGGCACGGCTGCTCCGAATTAGGGAGAGAGAGGTGCTAATCGCTCCCCCCCCTCCACCCCACCCCACACACAGCGATATCGCACGTTTAGCAGCTGAGGACTCTGATAAATATTCGTCATCTAAGAATGGAAGCAAATAAGCAGACATATGATAAACATATTTCTTTTTCTCTGGTAATGCATTTTTGTGCTCATTGTTTTTGTCTGCATAGCAAGGTCAGCGACCACAGGATCACTAGCCAGAGTTTGTATAATAATTTTTATAATTTTCTTGTATTTATCATTCTGCTACCAGGATCACCATATTTTGACATTTTGTATTATTTCAAATATTTCATGTATAGGCATTCTGAATCAGTTTGAGGCATGTGGGTTGCAGCATTTGAAGTTAACATCTGAAGTCTCTGAACCACTGAAGTTAAGCAACACAAATATATTTTAAATGAATTGGTGAACTCAGATTAATACCTGTTTTTTTTCCTTTTTTTTCTCTTTTATCTTTGCCAAAATCTTAGATTAGGTGAGTACCTTAAATTAAGATTAAGAATAAACCCTCAGAATACTTCAGAGTGCAATGTTTTTGTAACTGTCTCTCAGTGTTCTGCCTCTGCACTTACCGAATACTTCCGATATTTTGTCTTTAAATAAAACAATAAAAAGAACTCTTTATTTTATACATTCATGTGCTGAAATGGCTTTGTTTTCAACAGTTTCACAGAAGGATATGCACGATGCTATCCAGTATTTCAGTATTTTAATCCTTTGGAGGTCATGCATTCAACGACCCACGTCAGATTTTAAAAGTAATCATATGAGCACACTCTGTCCAAATATGTGACTGAGCTGAAGTCCTGCTATGCTTCGTCCCTCAGGATAGCTGAGTTGTTGGTAATTTCGTAGTCCCACTTCACCTTTAACTGTCATTGGCAGCCCGAATTCCCGCGTGCAAACGGCGTGATGTGTATGTTTCTGCTTTTCACTTTCGTTCCCCGTGATTCCCCAAAAACCGACCGAAAAACTTAAACACATCTCCGTGGAGGATAAAACATACATTGCGCGCAATTAGCTCCAATACTTTGGTTTTGATTTGCGTCTCATGTGAGATGTTAACTGTAGCCATATTTTCAGCCCTCGATCGACCCGTCATTGTTTTTTTTTTTTTTTTTTTTTGGCTGTATACATTGAAAAGCGCTTTTCTCAGCAAACACCGTCTGGCCGAGTTTCCTGTGCCCTGGCACTAACATTTACGCTGTTATTAGCCTCACCCCTGCGGTATCACAGAGCAGGGCCGTCACTCCGGTGGTCCCCTCTAAAAACCCCCAGGAATGATGGACGTGCTGGGCTCCAAGAGGCCTTGAAGTCGGACGTTTCCACGCTGGAACGTCAGGGCAGCACAGTCTTAGGAAAACAACGTTTTGGCCTCATTTTAAGGAGGAATTCTGTTTCGTTTGAAGGACATTTCGCATGTCTTTCAATATGTTATGCGCAATACGTTCATTTGTAAAACGACTATGTTCCCAAGTTTTTTGGAAGATAGTGTTTCATAATCTGAAAACCACAATTAATCTAATTAGTTGAGGAAGTGTTTATGTTTATGACAGTGAAATGTTCCTGTTCCATTGGGAATCTACCCTATATTTCAAGGCTTTCAATTCTTCTGGATTTCTTTTAATTTACTGTCAGTATTTTCCGATGAAAATTATGACAGTTTTCATTGAAAACAGCTTTCACTGAATAATAAAGTGGAACAAGAAACTGTAATACCACTATATGGTTTTTTATAATAATTTATTATTATTGTTGTTTATATTTAAAAAAAAATAACAAAAAAAACAATAAGGAGAATATGTGAGGATAGAGACTAGAGACTTGTTTTTTTTTCTTGAATCTTTGTTCTATGGAAGGTGCAGCTTTCAGTGCAGTAGGCAGGCTGAAGCACTTTACTGTGACAGTGTGTTAGCCGGTGCTGAGCGTGCCAGATGTGGCTCCCAGCTCGAGCAGCAGCCCCCAAATGAGGTAACGTTAGAACCCCACGCTGATACAGCAAAGCCACTGTGCCTGTTTTCACCCACCAACAGGTTCATTCTTCATAAGTATGAATGCTCCGGATTTAGCCAGACGCCTTAACAAGCGCTTTTTAAATTGCTCCAAACGCCCCGAAGTAGCCATTAAACCTCAGCCCGATGCAGTCATTTAATGCCCCTTGCTTAGCAGTGATATGCAGCCGTTTCTGCAAACGCGAGATGCCTGGAATCTGAACCCCAGCGAAGGCCCGAGATGAAAATCATATTTTTAGTTTCCTTTCGGGTAAGTCTATTTATAAACAGTACATTCTTGTAGATATTTGTAAGTATGGTATGAGTTAAAAAAAAGAGATCCTTGTCTCGTTCTTCTGAAAATAAGTGACTTTTGGTGGGCCGTGGGGGTGTGTGTTCGGTGGGGGGAATTCCACATTTCCTCTGGGGGTACTCAAAGTGCCAGTGTCAGCCCCCAGTGAGGGGGAGTGCAGCGATTGGCCAGCAGCGCTCAGAGATCAGGACCGATGTCGCAAACAAGGCCGAGGCCTGAGTCAGTACGCTGGGTCCAAACCTTGGGTTCCGTTCCTCTGGTGGCCTGGAGCCAGGGCCCTCACAGGACAGCTTGGACTGGCTGCCTCACTGGATTTACAGATCCTAGTCTCTCCTGGAGCGGAAGCGTCGAACCCGTGCTCTTTGCCTTTCCGCCGCTGCTTCTTATTGTAATGTGGCTGTCAGGCTGTCCGTGCACACCCACCTTGAGCCGACAGCGAGTGTGTCTCTCATTGCCGCTGCTCAACCAAAATTTTCCCCATGATTCCATCTGCTCTGGGCTCTCTGACATGCAAGCGTCTGATAGGATGGCAAGGCTGACCCCTTTCTATCCCTACCCTACCTTCAGGCAACTGATTTAGCACCTCTACTTATCACCAACATTGATAACCCCCCCAAAAGTGGCTTTGTCGGGGTACAGTTCAGTAGTCAGCAAAGATTACAGTACATTGTTGTTGTTTTTTTTCTTGAAATACTACTTCAAAGGCCCTGTGAGAATGGAGATGGGAAGAAAATGAGCCTGGAGCCTGTTCTTTAATGTGCAGCAGTGCAATTTAATGTGTGATTCAGCACAGTGCACTTGTCTGGATCATTGAATTTTCTGCTCTTCCAGCAGAAAGTTAACTGTAGAAGAATACCTGCCCTACCTAAATGAAGGCAGTCTGATGAAAAGCACTTTGTGCACCTGAGGGCAGGTAGAGCCTGAGTGAGCAGTCGAACAGTTGATAGAGCTGTATTGTCTGTCTCTGTCTCACTTTTCGGCTTTGATAAGCCCTGTGTTTTACTAATGTAAATAATTTTGTGGAGTTTTTGCATTCTAATGGTTGCTCTTGTCTCCTCCTCCTCTGTCACCTTGACAGGCTGTTTGAGAACCTTGTTTGTTACTACTTGGTTCTTTTTGTAAAAGAACTGCAAAATCCCAGATGAAACCAGCTCGACCTACCTGCTGATCACGCAGCATACACCACTGTTGCAGCTGAAAGGTTTTTTTTCTGCCTTTTTTTACTGTCTGACATTCAGCCTCAAGAGAGCATCAGGCATAATTTGCGCTTAACCAGTTAGTCTAGGTTACGATCTAATCCTCTCTTAAGTCCTCCAGAAATTCACTTTTTCACTCCTTTCTGTGATTGGTATGTTTAAGCTCGAAGAAGGGAGGAAAAACACCTTCAGCACCTGAGGCATTGTGGGAATCCACCTCTAACGAGTGACTTGTAAAAGGCTATTAATCACTGGAAATTGCAGGTTTTGAAACCGCCCGAGAGACCTTTTCTGACAGAGATGAGTGTGTAGCAGGGTCCTGATGGGTGGGGGGGTAGACGCATAGCCAAGCGCACCGTCATCCCCGGTGCCCCTCCCAATTTACTCCTCTCTCTCAACCCCACTCCTCAGGGTGAGGAGGGGTAGGGGTTCATCTGCTTAAATAACCAGCAATGACCCCACTAGCCCAAACTCATGGGTGAAAGTCATCCCAAATATGAATTTCACATTCAAGATGTCCCTACATCCATTAAGGTCACCCTGTCACTGACCTGGCTTTCCTGTGGCATCTTTGACCCCTCTTTTTTAACACTCCTGCCACAGTTTTTTTTTTTTTTTTTGTCCTGTTATCTCAATCCTCAGAGCAAGGTGACATTTAACCCCATATGCAGCAAAATGCCTGGCTTGTTTACTCAATCTGTACAAAAAGTTTTTGTTGTTTTCTGAAAGGAGCAGTCTGTTTTTTCTTTTTTTTTTTTTTGTCCCCAGACTGCAGACCGTTGAACAGTTGCATATGAGTCCATTGCCCTGCTAGAAACTTGTTTTCAGGCCTGGGCGTTTGTGGTGCTGCTTTCAATGTTTCTCCCATGCCAGTGAGTGGAAAGCATTAAGGAAGGCCGTTGCTTTGTCAGAGGCATTAGTAAAATAATGATATTTTGTTAAAAAAAGGGTGCAGATATGTGGGAATGCGGGCCCCTCCTCGCGTAATGGCTGAGTGTGCGGAGCGCGGACAGACAGTTGGCGTCCTTATCAGGAGGAAACGGGCCGCCCTCACGCTGCGCCGGGGACCATTAGCGACGGTCACACGGGCACTTTCCCACCGCGGCGGCCGCGTCGCTGCCGCTGGCGGTGGCACCTCGGGGCTGTAGCGGCGCCAGCCCCCACCGAGGGGGGTGTCCTCGCACGCAGCCCCGGGCAGCGCTGTATTACCCCCCCCGAAAGGCTGGCCTCAAACAGTATGTCACTGCGAGAGAGAGAACATCCTTTTTCCCCCCTGTGTGAGAGAGAATGAGAGGGAGAGAGGGAGGGAGGGAGGGAGAGAGACAGAAAGAAGGAGAGGGAGTAAGAGGGAAAGAGAGGGAGAGAGAGACAGAAAGGGAGAGAGGGGAGAGAGGGTGGGAGAGGCAGAGAGAGAGAAGAGAAAGTGAGAGGTACAGAGAGGGAGAGAGAGATGTAGAAAGAGGTAGAGGGAGAGAGAGGGTGATAGACTTGAATTTTAAGGCCCTTTATTCACCAACTTATTTCACGGGACTGGACATGCCGTTTACATACCTACACATTTACATATTTACATATTTAAAAGGTAGGGAAAACTACACACACATAGACATATGAGAGGGGGAGAGAGAGAGAGACAGAGAGAGAGAGAGAGAGGCAGCATGGAGGGAGAGCAGGCCCACGGCTCCTCTTGCCTGTGTCTCAGAGAGTTCAGATGACAGTCATGATTAACCCAAATGAGCAGAGAGGGATTTATCGAGCGGAGGGAGATAAGGTCTGAGGAGCCTCCATGACTGACACACAAGGCCTGGAAGGGATGGGCCTGGACCAGAGTGATCCCCTCCACCCCCCCCCCCGTGTGCGCACCTCCACGCTCACCCCGAGCCCTGAGGACAGGCTGCTGTCATCCGCTGCGTTCGCGGTGTTTACTGCACGCCAACGGACCCAGTGCAATCAGGAGGTGCTTCCTCCTCACAGGAGCAAAAAAAAAAGGAAAAGGAGCCTCCAGTCCACCCCGCCCCCAAGTCCAACAGTGCCGTTTTCTGTTCGGTACCTCTGGCCCTCCCTCCTTTCTCCCTCCCTCCCCTCTTCCCAAAAAGCCCGAAATAAATCAACGCTGGTTGGGGCTCAGTCGCAATAAATCAAGACCTGTCCCAGAGCTGGAGCCTGCCCAGTCAAACTGTCACAGCTTGGCTTTCACTCAGGATTAATTAAAGGCCTGATATAAAGCCCAGATGTGCTGGAGCAGAGGAACCACCAGCCTCTCTGAGTGGGGCTGCACTGGAAACTAACTCTCTCTTGCTCTCTTCTCTCTCTCTCTCTCTCTCCCTCTCTCTCCAATTCTCTCTCTTGCTCTCTCTCTTGCTTTGCTGTCTCTCTTGTTCTCTCTCTCACTTTGCTGTCTGTCTTGTTTTTTCTCTCTCTCTCTTTGCTGTCTATCTCCTTCTCTGTCTCCTTCTCTCTTTGCTCTCTCTCTTTCTTTCTCTCTCTCTCTCTCTCTCTCTCTCTCTCTCTCTCTCTCTCTCTCTCTCTCTCTCTCTCTCTCATCCACTGTAGCAGCCTGTAAGGGAAGAGCAGAAGGAGGGCCAAATGCCTCAAACTCTTCCCTGAACTGTGGGACCTCACTCTCTGAGGCTTGAGTGTGCGGGCATGCGAGCGTGCGTGAGGCATGTAGCTGACGGGGATACAATGTGGGTGATGGTAGGTGAGCTTCTGAAAGGGAGTGGGGTGGGGGGTGTTGGAGATGGATGGATGGGATAAGATATTAACATTTTAATCAATGCGGAGGCTAGTTCTGCAGCAGCAGCAGGCAGAACCAGTCCCTCTGCCTCTCCTCCGAGCTGTCGTGCGGTTTCCTGGTCTCTCACAGGAAATTAAAGGTCTTAGTGTCCCCGTTCTCACACACACCAGGGCATCTGATCTTCAGAGACGATTCGGAGGGAGCCACTTTGATGACTGGAATGCATCTAACGATAAACAGAATATTCATCCTGCATTCACGTAGTTATTATGAATTCCTGATTCCCGAAAGAACAACGGTGGCGGGATTTGATCAGGCTGGGGGTGGGGTTGCAGGGGACCCCTAATGAACTTGTACTGGACTCTTTTTCACACTCGGGTCCAGGCCTTTTCTGCAGACATATTTGACGGTCACCGCCACATTCCACCGCCACATTCCAAAAGTTTGGCTTCAGACCGTTCTGATTTATGCCTGATTTCACAGCCATATTTCTATCCCTTTGTCAGGTCTGTAGGATTTACACCTCCTGCTCCTCGAGGACATTTGTTTTTGTGCGTAACATTTGGGTCCCATTACCCCTGTTTTCTCTCTGGCATATTCCTCTTTTTGAATGTGAAATCATATTAAAGGCTGGAAGCTCGGCTCAAAGATCCATCTTGTTCGTCGCTGGAACAGATTGAATGTTTCCAGTTCCTGCGTTCAATACAGTTGCTTGTCGCCGTGTAACAGTGATGAGGGAGCCTCGACGTGCCCTTCGCCATATAAAGGCAATTATTCAAAGCGCATGTGAAGCGTTCGGCGTCTTCATCAACAGGAAATAGCTTTGTAACAAGAAGTGACTGTGTGCGCTCTGCGCTGGTTCTAAAACTGGGAACTGAGATCACTGACAAGCAGCAAGATATCAACGTCTATTTCTGTGTGGCGGCTATAAAACTCAGTATTGCTGACAGCGCAGTATACTTATTTATGTTCAGAACGTAAAGTACAGACATGGAATTTAAGGCTCTGACATAAATGCGCAGCATTACCTTCATTTTTGCGGCTCTTCAAGAAACGTCCCGCGTTGCTGTGTCGGCCCTGACCCTCTGGCCCCACCCCCCTGCTCACACACACACACACACACACACACACACACACACACACACACACACACACACACTGGCCCTGCCTCCTCCCCCGGACGGGCCACCCATCGTAGCTGTCTGTCACGCCATGTGTTGAAAGCAGTTGAGAATATATTATCTGCCCCCCGACGCATCAGCGGCCGTTCGTCTTCCTGAAGGCCGTCATCGAGAGGTCAGGGCTGGCCCCGGCCCCTTTACCCCCCCACGTCATCGAGGGGACAGACGCGTCAGCGCCCTATAGCTGCATTTTTTAACATTCCTTTCTTCTTCTTGCCACGCTTGTGAAATTGAGACTGATAAGGGATAAATAGCAGAATGTCTTGCATGCGACCAGTGCAAACACAGGCTAAATGATCTTCCACTCCCACTACTGCTCAATTATACTATATATACGTATAGTATAGTGTAATATACAATACGTGGTATAGTAGTAGTAGTAGTACAGCGGTATTATATTAGTATACTAGTTGTATAACAAACGAAAAGCAGGATGTGACAGCTCTCAAATGTGCAACAGGAACATTTTTAAAAAGGTAGTGATGGATGTTAAAGAAATTTCTGGGCGTACGTTTCATAACATGTATTCGTCATGCATTTACTCTGATGTAGTCAGTGTAAAATTGTCTGAATATGAGCTATACTCCTACTAGAATATTCAAAATTATGTTTAAAAGCTTCATTTTTTAATATTAAATACATTCCGAGAAGGTTTACACCTGTGAAAAGGGCATGTTAGTTTGAAAACCTCAAAGGAATATAAACGTGTAAGTGTGGCTCTTTTAAATGACCTGCTTATGTGAGGGTTTATTACAATGCACAACTTGTGTGTACAGAAATAATGTGTTGTAGTCACATGGTGCAAAAGTGGACATTGATGCAATGGAGACAGACAGAGTGACTTTAAAGAATCCAAAATCAGTTCCAAGTATTCCAAATTTTTGTCTTTAGTCAGTTTCTTAATGGGGGTTTGACCTCAAGATATTTGCACTTTTGTAAAGGGAACACTATACCCTGAAAGTAAGCCAAAATGGAATTGAAAAATTAAAAATAAAAATGTGAAGTGTTTTGGACATGTTGGTGGAGAATGCTTGCAGCCAGCCAGCATTTCAGACAGGATCAACAAAACACCCAGCCGCAGCAGATCACTGGTACATGTGGTCTTCTATTATGCTCTCTAACCACCATGTTCATGGGACATGGCAAATCAGCAGTGTTTCAGTTGCATCAACCAGGGGCTCGACACACAAACGTGTGTGTGTGTGTGTGGTGCGCCGGCAGTGCCCCGGTAATTAAAACGCAGCGGCTTGAGTTACAGCCGTAACGCCGGGCGGCCGATGTGTGTGGGGCGGCTGGGCCCGCTGGTCCCTCTCTTTAATTTAGGAGATAAAGGGAGCCGAGTGGCCAGTAAGTGCCCCGTTTATCAGCTCCGTGTGAAACTACTGCTTCTGTGGGCCGCACGTGTGGCGGGGATAGGTTCCCCCCCAGGGCTGCGGGACCACACATACGGCACACGTGACCTCACCGGTCCTCACACCCCCAGCCCCCCACTGCCGCCTGCTGCCTGCTTGCCCCACACACACGCACACACACGCACCAAGGGCGCAGTTAACTTCACAAGGTGTGGAGGAGGGTCACTGAGGCCCTGTTGAAAACACACAGCTGTGTGTGTGTGTGTGTGTGTGTGTGTGTGTGTGTGTGTGTGTCTGTGCGCGTGCATGCACGTGTGTGTGTGCTTGTGTGTCTGTGTGTGTGTGTAGCGAAATATTCTGTTATCGCATGGTTCAGATACTGAAATACTTTGAAACAGCATCTGCTCATGATACATCAGTGCCTGTCCATCCCCTTGGCTCACTCATATCTCGTATGGTACTCTGAAATATGCATAAGCTATTTAAGAGCCATTGTATCAGTGCACAGAGCAGACAGCAGATATTTGCAGCTTTAGAAGCATTTCTGCCCTTTTACAGTGTGAATTCGTTACTTCTAAGTTGGTGGTAGTGAGGGAGGCTGCTATTGGATGTCTGGACAGAGTTCATCTGCACATTGTCAGAATAGTCAAATCCGTGCCAAGCTTGATAAGGGGACACCCAGAGCGGGTCACTCACCCCCCAAGGGACACCCCTTCCCCCCAAGTTTTTCCTCTAGAAAGAGTTCTTTATTGTTGTGATTTAGGTGGTATTAAAATGCAGGGGTGAGGTAATACCTGGTCCCATTTCTCTGTCGAGCGGGGGTTTGTGCGGTGATGTCCCGCCACACGCGGGTCAGATGCATGACCGTATGCGTGCGCTAAGAGTGCGGGGAGAGCGAGGATGGGGCCGGCCCGTGCAGGACCCAGCGTTTGAGGATGTCTGAGGCGCAGCTCAGCACGTCGAGAACACCTCTGCCTCTGCAGGACTTTCCCCTAGAAGCGCCAAGATCCTGTATCAACCCTTCAGACTGCATTAGCTTCACGGCCGCACAAAAACAAATATAGCGCCGGGATCAAAAAAGAAAAGACAGGACGAGCCGAAACGTCAGGAAGGAGCAAGCTCAGACACCGCGGCGGAGAAGGAGGAGGAGGAGGGACAGTGCACGCCACTGCAGACAGGTTTATTCGCCCGGCGCGTAGGTGGACACGCTTCAGCGCGTCACCCTGAGGAAGGCTCCGGTGCCAGTGCCACTGCCCTGTCTGGCTGTCTGGAGCGTGCACCGAACAAGCACCTCCAAACGCCGAGGGAGCGTGGAGCAAAAAACACCTGGAAAACACATGAAAAATTCTAAATAAATACCTTTTAAATTAACAAAGAAATGCTATAAAACATTTTAACCAAGCATAACGTTAGGAGCGAGAGGAGAGATGCTCCCCCAAAACTGAGCAGAAGAAAAGAAAGAGGGAAAAGAAGAGGGGTGGGGTGTGGGGGGGGCTGTGAAATTTGACTCGCAGGCTTGCACTTTTGCCTCTCTCTTTGGGACTCCCCTACTTGGCCTGGACTTAATTGCGTCCCTGATATAAACAAGGGGGTTAGTGTGAGACCCAACCAGCAGCTGGGGGCTGAGCCGGCCTGGCCTGGTGCACAGGGGTAGGGGTGGGGGGGTTGAGTTTAGCACTGAGGCAAAAACAGTTTAATATGAGAACCCTGATATCAAAGAAAGAAAGGCAGAACAAAGAGAAAGGGAGAAAGAGAGAGAGACGGATAGGCAGGACGAGCGAGCAAAACGGCTGTCTTGCCCTGCCCAACCTCAGCAGGGAATGCGTGTCCAATCGGCTGTCAGATGACCCCCCGGTGCCCTCTCTTCTCCTGTCCCCCCTTGTGGGGCGTTGGCATCGGCGTCTCCCCCCGTGGAGCTCTGGCCTTGCGCTGCCGTGCCCTCGGACACTGATAGCATAGGAGATGCCTCTTTGGGTTACATTACATTGCATTCTTGTCATTTAGCAGACGCTCTTATCCAGAGCCGCTTACATAGGTTACCATTTTTACATGTTATCCATTTATACAGCTGAATATTTACTGAGGCAATTCTGGGCTAAGTACCTTGCCCAGGGATACAACAGTAGTGCCCTAGCAGGGAATCAAACCACTAACCTTTTGGTTACAAGCCCTGCTGATTAGCTATGCTACACTGCCATAGTGGTGGAGGTGTGGCCCTGAGAGCTCACGCTGATCTTTGTCACTTCTGTGCAGTGTGAATGTCACTGGCTGTTTGGATACATTTCACAGCTACTTCACAGGGTGTCTTCTCTTTCGTGGTGCCTGTCATATGTCTAGAATAGCTCAAGTATTTTTAAACATGATTAAACCAGGTAGAGTGAACACTTAAGAGGAATTTGCTGTAGATTCCTCAGACAGCTGTGTCATGGGAGCGTAGGTTTAAACCCTCTCTCTGAGGTGGAATCCTCCCTATATGCCCCCTCTGTAACTGTAACACTGGTATATCGGTGTTCTCAGTTTGGCTGCTTGGTCCGCAGGTCTTCTCACAGTAGCTCTGCCGGGCTGTCTTTATCTCACAGACGCCTCTGTGATCAATTTGTTCCAGTCGCCTGTGATGGACAGGGAGGGGATTGGATTTCCTTATCAGGGTTCCCCTGTCCCATGTTTCACACTGATAGCTGAGGTAGCAGCTTTACTGGGTTACATTCGGACCGGCCCTAGCCTCCATACTGAGCTCTCGAGTTTTAAAGAGGGGCTCATTTCTGACTGTTTCCTGAGCCTCTGAATTGGATTCGGCCTGGCAGTTGTTTTTGTTGTGTTTGTTATTATTATTTTTGACTCACTTCTTTGGCAGATGCTCTCGTCCAAAGAGACTGACAAAGGTAATATGGCATGGGATGTGAAATGCATTTCACAGGAACAGCACATACAGCAGTAGCATGGTTACACAACAGCCAGAATGACTGAAAATAGGCATCAAGCTGAAAAGCAATAATAATAAACAAATAATAAAAACCCAGAAGCATATTTCTATCCCATATATCAGTTATCCTGAACAAGGCTGTTTCCAGAATTCATAGGCCTGTCTATGCTCCCCATTGAACTAATGGCTTATGTCTCTTATGAGTAATAAGGGCCAATGATGTATTTCAGTCAGTCACTGGACACACTCTCATCCAGCTGAACAGGCATAAATAACAAAATGGTGATACTCAAGGAGTAATTCTTCATCCAGATCTGCAGTATCTATGTTGCTGATATGGATGATTGATATTTCCTGGCCAGTAATCCCACGTGAAACCATTGGACCATTTACAATAATTTCAGACTGTATTGCACTTTATTAGTGCAGATTTTATTAAACTTTTCAGACTTTATTGCACTTTATAGTTGCAAAGTTGTTGTCTGTGTATTACAAAGTGGTTGGAGCTGTGATTAATATTACACAGCTCCTGTTATAAACGGGGGCCTACCTGCACTCATTTGCATCAATAAATCGCATGACCTTGTCTCTGCCTGTTCCTGTGTTCTTCTTAAATGTGCTTGCTGTGTCATTTAAAAAAAAAAAAAAAAAGCCTTACAAAGTCTGAAGCCCACCAGCTGTCTCTTGTAAGTATCTGAAATTTTAAGGGTACATTTCCCGCCCCCCTACCCTTCTCTGTCTTTTATTTATTTCCTAATCAGCTGTCTGCATCTCCCCATTCGTTTCTTATGAAGATATTCCTCTTGGAAGGTTGAGTGCTTGCCCTTGACTGGCCAGGGGGGACTTCACATGCCAGTAGCAAAAAGTGGTGGCTGATTGGAGCTGTGACTGCAAGCCAGCTTCATTGCAGGGAATCTGATAATGCCTCTGATTTCATGTTGTAGGTTAATAACAGCTGACTGGAGATGGCAATGTGGCGTTAAAAAAGGGGCAAACTGCTGGAAATGAGGGTCTGACTTGTGCCGTGGTGGCTGAGCTGTAGTTAAGACGGCGGTTGGGTCTGTTTAGTGACTACAGTACCCAGACAGCCCCCGCGTTCAGGTCTATACAGTAAGTCTTTTTTCTGCTTAAGTCAGTCTGATGTGATTTTGAATGTCAATAACCAGTGTCAGTAAGAGCATCATCCTCCTGCTTCAGTATGCTGAATGTAATTTTAGTGCTCTGTAGGTTGGAATTTGACTTTGTTGGACAGAGGAAAGTTTTCAAATATACGCTGGTGTTCAGAAGTTCAGTTTGTATAGCTGATGCCTCTGCAACAGCACATGCGTGAAATATCAGTTTTGTCATGGTATTTCTGTAGTTGTTTTGTGATTAGAGAGCACCCAAAGTTAGTTAAGTCAGTTTTTTGTCCATGTCACACTCACTGTGTCTCTGGACAGAGTTCAATCTGAGCACGTAAGCAGCGGTCAGCATCAGGGCTCAGCCGCTATGGCTGAGCACCATAGTTTACTGAATCATCAGCTCTGGGGCACTGGACTCCAATGGATCATTGTCTGACAGGTAAATCCTTGCTGATGTCCAGTTGTCTAATATCTCCCCCCCGATGATCCGGGGAGAAATACAGTGTCTCCCAGTGCTTCTCTAGGGGGCAGGGAATGTTGATAAATAGGCATGACACCCAGTTCACCTCTGGGAAGATTAGTCTTTCTCAAACGGACCCTGGAGTGAGTCAGTGCATCAGTTTGCTTTGAAACCATACTGTGTTTTAAATGTGCGAATATTAAAATTCCAATTAACCGTCCGATTAACTGTGAAAATACTATTATTTCTGTATGTGTTTATGGACAGTTTGTGTCTTTCAGGGCTTAATGGTATGAAAAAATGTGCCAAAACTATTCTCTGACTCATCTGTTACATAAGTAGGGTAGCACTTCTCTGGAGTAATCCTTTACTTATAAATACATCAAGAGAGAATTTTCAGCACAATACTGTTGAAAGATTTTATGCCAGGAGTACAAATTAATTTATTGCCACAGGGGTCAGCAGACATTGTGTATGCGCGCGCGTGTGTGTGTGTGTGTGTGTGTGTGTGTGTGTCTGTCTGTTGCGCTTTTAGTCACAATCACTCCTCAGCAATCAGGGGCCCTAATCTGCCTGTTACTCTCAGAGGGGATCTTGCTGTGTGTGAGTGACATATGGTCCTACTCACAGCCATAAAAATACTATCAGCACCCACGTGGGGCGAAGGGGGTTGGGTTGCTGGAGAGGGGAGGGGCGCGGGGTTCCCATCCTCATCGTTGGGGAGTGGCGGGGGGGGCGATGGGGTGGGGGCACGCTGGCAGCTGGCTGCCTCCAGGACCGGGAGACTGACAGGGCGAGCCGCACCCCTGCTGGGGTGAAGATGAAAGCAGATGCTTTTTTGGCCTATTGTGTAACCAGAATCCTCAGCTTTCACATTGACCTAGCAGGGATTTCTCTGCAAGTCAACATTGCCGCTTTCAAAGCCCCCCGGCTCGAGTGAAACCAGCCAGTCTCACATCTTTGAACTTTGTGTGTGTGTTTGCTTCTAATTCCTTTCTCATAATTTCAGACAAACAACCATCAGCCACAATTTTTATCATTTACTGTAGTGTGTGGTTTTCAAACAACCTCCAAACGCACACGTGGCTTTGTTGATCAATGACATTGTTTAGCCTTAATGCTGTGTAGAGTAAAACAGTACATGCACATAAGCCACACACACACACACACACACACACACACACACACACACACACACACACACACACACACACACACACACACACACACACACACACGTACATACATTTGTCATGCATATCCATTTGCCATTGTCAATATAAAGCTAATTTAAATGCAATTACTTATGGAATCCTCATGTGAGTGCCTGTCCCAGTAAATAGTTTTGTTAAAGTTTTGGTGATGAGGAGTGGGTCCCCAGCCTAGCTCTAGCTGAAAGGGGCCGAGTGGGTGATCAGATGTCCCGCCGAGCAGGGGGTCACCCTAAATCACACAGCTGGACAGTAAAACTGGGGCACTCATCTGTTTGTGCCTCCTAAAAGAGACGTTCCCTCAGAACCGGCTCCGTATGCGCATATCCATTTTGTCTTGTTGGAGGGGAGCCCGAATACCCCAGCACCCTTCAGTTGCACGCCGCTGGCTAACGCTGTTCTTCAGCCCCCAGCTACAAAGTGAGTTTCAGCCCTCAAACATTAAGCAACAGCAGTGAGCCATACAGTACCAGTCCAAATTCCGGACACACCTGATGAAGATAATGGGAGATATGCATTCACATTTTGATGTAAAGATGTATGCTTAAATGCTTGAAATTTGTTTCTTAGACAAATACAAATTGTGACATTGATGCCTATATATGAATTGCATTCAAAAAAAAAAAATTAAAAAAATTTTTCTGCTACTTTGAAGAATCAAAAATATAAGAGAGTTTTGATTTGCTTCTAACACTTTTTGGTCACTGCATAATTCCATTTGTGTTATTTCATAGTTTTGATGTATCTACTGTTATTTTAAAATGTGGAAAACTAAAGGAGAAACCTTCAATGAGTAGGTGTGTCAAACTTTTGACTGGTAGTGTAAGTTGCTGTGGATACTGTATGGATGATTGTTAATCACAACAACATACAGCATGTAAACTGGAGCACGACGTCAGTTGGTGACTCTGTGTTAGTGTCTGTCATTCTGTCACCAGGAAATGAAAAATGACATGAGCAAGAACCTTATTTAAAATGTATTCATTGACTGTGGTGTCTGCAGTCTGGAAACTGCATTTCATTGGGTATTTAATATTTAATAATAGAGATGACACTTTCTTACAATGCAGTACATGCAGGGATGGTGTGGCCTGTTGCTGTCACAAGCCTCTTGTGGTGGATTAATCTTATCTTTCAGCGGTCAGAATTGGACGGGATGCCTCCACATTCTGGAGAGATTACCTCCTCCAGGCAGAGTGTCGGAGTGTGAGTTTAGAGGGGGTATCATTAACAGAGAAGAGGGGTAGATTTTAGTGGAGACAGGATAGATGAGAAGAGGGGAACATTCAAGAGATAGGGCATTGATAGTGAACTGGAGGTTGAGTGGAAGGAGATTGATTGTGCAGTGGGGTCTTGAGAGGCAGGGGACTGATAGTGAATCGTGGTGTTAGGGGTAGCGGATTGATACTGAACTGCAGCGATTTGGGGTGTGAGGAGTAGGGCATTGATAGTGAATTGTAGTGTAAGGGGTAGGGGGTTGATGATGAATTGTAGTATGAGAGGCAGGGGGTTGATGAATTGTCGTGTGATGGATGGGGGATTGATAGTGAATTCGGGTATGGAGGATTCGGGGGGAGGCGGGCATGGCTGAGGGAGAGCTGAGGTGGCTCAGGCCGCCCCTGTCCCACTCCCTCTCCTCACTGCCTCTCCGTCCGGAGGCCGGGAGACATCTGGTGTGTATCAGTGAGAGCAGGCGGCCACTCCCTGAAGCGGCCAGAACATCGCCCTGTGACAGGCTGACCCAGAGACGGGGCGGGGACTGCCTCACACCCTGCCCGCTCTTTGGGTGAGAGGCCATCCCCACTGCTGGCAGTCTGACCATTGGTCTGAGAGTGTTTACACTTATGCTTAACCCCTCATGGGAGTTTCACTGTTGAAGACACTGAGTGCATTTTTATTACACACACATACGTGCACCTATACACTTACTGTATGTAATATATCTATAATTATAATTTATATATGAAGACAATCTCTCTCTTTCTCATATGTAAGAAAAGGAAGTATAAATGTAGATAATATTTCACAATATCCCAGAGGTCAACATAAACTATTTATCTGAGTTTTGGAGCATTAGTTTGGAACGCATTCAACATTAATCTAATTACTATACATATTTATAACTGCATGACAGCTTCTACCACCCACGATATCTTTGAGCGAGTGAAGCCAACGTGTGTGTGTGTGTGTGTGTGTGTGTGTGGGGGGGTGTATGAGGCGCAGTGATTGATTTTAAAGGGGGGAGCTCAGCAATGAATTCTGAGGCTGTTTATTTTGGTTCCTGGCCCCTGTCCCTCCTCCTCCTCCTCCTCCTCCCTGGCTTTAACGAGCGGGACACTAATCCTAATCATCCAGAGCTCCACTCCCGTAACCGGACACCCATCTTTTCTGTATTATAGCGTTCGCAGGACCAAGCTGGCAATGGGTCACTAATTACATTCCTTGCGTGGGCGTCCAACGGAGGAGCCGGCGTGTCTGCTGTCGGCACAACACAATTGGCCGTCACTGTCCGACAGTAGCGGGGGCTGGCGTATTGTTTACGGGGGGGTGACGGTAGCGAGGGTGACACATTCATGACTTTGGGTTGTAATAACTGACTTATAAAGCATTTTGGGGACGGTGTGTCCCTTGCGTGGGTTCTCTGGGCTTTGTGTGAGGGATGACGAGAGAGGGAGAGAGAGAGGGAGAGAGAGCAGTAGGATGTGACCCAGTGAGGTACCGTACACAGCAGTCCGGTCTCCTCTCCTCCGCTCAAAACAGCCGCAACAAGTCCCCTTGTGTGTTCACCCCCCCCCCCTGCGCAGGCTCCCCCGGCATGGCAAGCGCCCCAGAGATTTACACCGGGTTACAGCTTGTTCCCGCGACGTTTGGCAAACACGCCGAGCCGACCCCCGCCGCATCCATCCTCGCTTTGAACTCGGGCCGACGACTCGCGGAGCCGTGTCCATAAATTTCTGCCCCGCTGGCCCCGGGCTGGCCCCCTTTCTTTACGTGGGAGGCTAATTGTTGAACTTCAGCTTAATAGAAGTGGCTGAAATAAATAATTTGTCAGGTTCAGCAGCCCCCGGCCCCCCTCCACTCCGGTGAATGATTTGGTTGTCCGTCCCTCTGCACCGTGTTTGAAGTGAGGGATGGGCCCCCTTTGGACTCCGTCGCTTGTGCTTAATAGCGGTTCGTCTTGATTTAGGGCGGACACCGGGGGTCATGTTCAAACTCTTCACTGGCATGGTTAAGTTAGCTTTCGCAGGCTGTTTACCTTGCGTTTTAAAAGGCATTTATCTACCACACCGACATAATGGCTGTACGCCTCCTAGTATTGCTGGGAGCATTAGTCTTGTCAGCACAATTTCTAGTATTCCTGGTGACCCCTGGTGCAATTTACATATGGGCACAGTGTACCTATCTGGATTATCCCTATTTTTATTTGTTTTTCATTATTACATTACATTACATTATTGCCATTTAGCAGACGCTCTTATCCAGAGAGACTCGCACAGGTTAAAATTCTTAAATGTTATCCATTTATACAGCTGGGTATTTACTGAGGCCATTCTGGGTTAAATTCCAGGGTGCAGCAGCAGCAGCATCACGGCAGGGAACTGAGCCAGCAACCTTTCGGTAGGAGCCCTGCTCCTGACCACTGCACTACAGTGCCATTATTGCCTGTGCACGGGCACGATGCCCTGCAGCCTGCCGCGCGAGTGAACAGGGCGACGCGGCCGTGACAGAAATAGCTGCCGACAGAGTGGGAGTCGCGAGTGCCCTGCCGCTCCGTAACGGGCCTCCTGTAATTAAACGCCCCTTATTAAACTGCCACAGGATAAATGGACGTCAGGCATCTGCACACGGGCGCCCGAGACCGTGGCACCCTGCGTTAAATTACCAGCACGTTTTTCTTCCCGTACGCACTGTACTTTGCATCAGCCCTCCGCTCTACCTGGACCCCGCAGAAGGGCAAGGCTGAGTTCAACCCACCCCAGCTCCCTATTCCCCGGTGCTCTGTCCTGTGGTTTAAAGACGGCTGCTGTCTGGGGCTTCACATCAGGCCTAAACCCAAGACACCACACGACTGTCCCCCCCCCAAAAATTGCCACACTTAATTATAACACCACAATATCAGCAGTTTTAATGTGGGAAATGTGAGTAGTGTTTGGTCACTGTGGGTTTGTTATCACGGTATTTATTTACTTATGTAAATCGTGTTGTGTGCTGAGCATCATGGGACATGATTTTTGCTTTTACTCAGGGTGAATTTCACTTTGCAGTGTAAGTGGAAGACGAGCAGTTGAGATGCACCTGCAGAAGAGTATAATTGCTGCTCATGAGAGGCTCAGCGAAAGTTATAGCCAAAAATGCGGAATAGTGCTAGCTCATGAAATCCCATTTTTAAGACCACCCACTCTGTGTTGCTCCATAGGCGAATGTGCTTTAACTTATATTGAATACTTTTTTGCTTTGAATGTGATTTGCTTCCTTCATGACTTCATTCCACAGTGCCAGGTCTGTAGGCCATTGAGCTTTTCCTGCAGTGGGCAGGTAATACGCCAAGCCAGCTATGCTAAGGAGCAGGCAGTGTCTTAGTAAAATTCACTACTACGGCTCATATTATTTCAAATTGCAGGAAACAGGAAAAAGTCGATTTACAGTACAGGAACAACAATTTTTTTTTTGTACTGTACAACAATCATCAAACAGTTGATCATCAAACAATACATGAAGATTCAAAAAGGATGTCTGATGTCCTTTGCATTGTGGTGCAGGAGAACACTGTAAGAATGTGAGTACTGCAGTATTAAACGGGGCATGCTTAGCAGCTTCAGTGAATCACAGTGACTCATATCTCAGAACATTAGTTCAGAATCATCCATGTGGAATTTTATACATGTATGCTGGGTCCCGATGAAAACTCGTTTCGGCAACCATTGCAGGAACATTCATAAGCTGCACGGCTGTAATGGATGAGGAGTGAAAATCAAAACGCCTTTTTAGTGCAACTGCAGCCCAAAAGCGCAACAAAGAACCTTTCAGGAACAAATTAAAGTCCTTTTCATTATTGTTTCAGAAAATGGGGTTTTATTTCAAAAAAAAAAAAATATATATATATATATATATTCATAAAAAAAATACATCAGTGCTTTATGTTTTAGAGGGTGGAATTTTTCCGGTGAGTGCCAGGGTCCTGGTTTTTAATTAAATGTAGCTTGCTGCACAGACGGGAGGGGGCTGTGGGAAGGCACGGCCGCACACCCCCCACCCGAGGTCCGGCGCTGTCATTTGTTTTCATTATAAACTCTTACAAAGTTACTCATTTGCACCCTGGGTGACCCCGGGGCTTACCTTCTCCTACCCCTGCTCCCTCCAATAACAGCACTGTGTTTTACTGGCACGGCCTGCCTGTTTTTCTTTTTCCCTGCTTTCTTCTCGCTTTTCTCTTCCCTCTCTCCCTCCTCCTCCTCCTCGTCCTCCTCCTCGTCCCTTACTCAGCACCCAGGGTCGGTCGACAGGCGTTGTGTGCGGTTCGCTACGCGGGGGCCGGCGCACTCAATAATTTCTGGGGGTATCGCATATTTGCCATGACAGTTGCTAAAAAAAGAGCCACCTGTGTTTTGCAATAAGTTAAGTCGGGGGGGGGGAGCGCACAATTACATTGCGGAGGAGTGGTGCAGCCAACCCTCCCTCCCCACCCATTCTCTCCGCTAACAATGTGTCCTGCAGCCCTCACTGTGGGAAAGTTTTCGTCACAGGACCACTTGTTTTTTGCTTTTTTTTTTTCACAAGCACGGCACGCACTTAACAAGCAGATATTTTGTCTTTTTATGCGGCACCAGAGGCGCTTGAATATAGCCAAGGAGGATTTCCTTGGGTCTAGGTGCTTCACTTATTACCGTGGAGGGATTCTGTAGTAAAATTTAAAAAAATTCCCATCATGCATCATAATTACTGCCCTTGCTGCACAATCAGGGTTACATGGTTTTGATGTCAGCGCTGGTGCCCTTGTTTTTGTTGCTTTGAATGTGACCTCCTCAGTAGGTCTATCGCTGACAGGCAGCTACAGCTACAGTTGCGGAGAAAGTTGTTATTCTCTGTTATTTGTGTATGACGGGAAATTGTTTGGATTTTCAGCCAAGAGGTCTCCGCTCAGAGTTTAGAGTGCTGTGGCCACTGGGGCAGCCAAATCACAGATGGGGGTGCCGACTTGCGCCCCTCTATGGCCTGCCTGATCATTCAAAGGGCCACATCGAACTCATTAACGCAAACTAGAGCCCAAACCTCAACCAAGAGAGGGATCGGGTCAGTTACCCTTCTGCGGGATTCACCTCGCCAAAGAATCCTCTCCGTCCTGCTCCGTAAACAGTGCATGCTGGGAACACTGAAGGAAAGGTCATCGCAGAGAGAGAAAGAGAGACGGAGGGAGAGGCTGAAACCGAGGGTGTCCTGTACATCGGGATGGGAGCGCTATTAATACCCTGCGTCTTGGACTCAGGGGTGAAACTCAAACTGGTTATTGAGTGAAAAATACAGGCTGTGTAAACACAGGCTTTCAGCTCCCCGCACTGTGCGGGGAGCGCCGCAGATTCACGTGCACCGCCTCCGGCTCGGGCGCAGCGGCGGGCGGCCCTGTTTAAAGTTACCCCCTCAGACCCCTTCCTAATGTCCATTATTGGATACAGTTCTGTCTTATTTTACAGTGCATCAAACCCCTGCCACGGTCTTTCCTTTGAAATACCGAGGAGCCCTGTTCGGTGTCCCCGTCAGTTTGCGTACTAAATGTTTTCACGTTAAGGTCATGGTTTTCTTTGATAGCCATTTGATTTCATTTTTTTTCAGTGTCACTCAGAAATCTGCTTGCCTACTGGGTTTTCATCTGCCTCTTTACATGGGTTTTTACATGGGTCTTACGTGCATGGAGTGGTCCATTTTTGACCACTCCAACACCAGACTTTGTTTCATATCTTCACCACATTGTCACTGGTTTTTAATCAGTGAGATAAACTCTGTAATTAATCTGACTCAAAAAAATGAATGAACAAATAAAAACACAGGCATTAGTTTTCATTTTTCTCTACCCTTTTTCAGAATTAGCGTGTTTATCTCAAGGGGATTGTCATTTGATTAGATTTATGCCAAGAACAGCATGGCTGTTTAGCCAAGATATTTAGGATAACATAGTCTGCAGTATAACTAGCCAGCCAGTTAAGATCTTTAGATAGCTGTCATTGTTTCCATTAACTGTAAGTCACATAGTGCACAGTGTCATGTATTTAGCTAACTGCATTCCTACTACTGCAGTAACTGGGTAATAATGAGAAAAATAGGAAACCAGTTTAAACAAGCAAAAGAAAATCATTGAAATAAGTTTTCCCTTTTTACCTGTAAAAAACCCAGTGTAATATGCAGTAGTGGAATCCTGTTATTTTGATTTAACTTTCTCTTGTGTGGTGGCATAGGAGAAACCATTGCCTTTTTTTATTAACATCTAAGTACGTGTATGGTTATATTGGCACTCTGTGCTCTAGCTCCATTTCCCAACTCAATTAATTTCCCTAAATGTGAATATATGGCCAAAATGCTAATAAGCGGGTCACCCTGTTGCCAGTGCCTCTCACTGCTGCAGTAAACAGTATTTTCAAGCTAATCATGGGTTGCTGGTGTGCTGATACATTAATTAATTTATTTTAATCCTTAATATCCTTTCATATATGACTGATTAGGAGCTTGATACCAGTCCAAAAGCATTCTGCCCGTCCTAATCAAAGACTGGCTCCATAAAATGCGAATATAATACAACAAGAAATGGTGCCGCCTGGCACTGGTGAGGCGGCCGTAGTGTGCAGGCAGCCGAAAATAGTACCCAGGCCCTAATTACGGTGTAAGCAGCAAACACAGGTGTAGAGCCGCCACTCTCTGGGTCCTGAAGAAGGCCCTGTTTGTCCTCAGAGCCAGGCCGGAAGTCCAGGCTGTTCTTTGAAGTCGCGGAGGGGCTCCTGGCCCGTTCGGCCACGTGAAAAAAAGGGCCTCTACAGGGTGGAAATAAAATATCCCACATCAATCATTCATTTCCAGTAATAAATTATTCAACAGCCCACCGTTTGTGTGTCTCTCTCCCCGCTCTGGATCTGTGGAAAGGGCTGGCTTTAGGTGGAAAATGGAACGCAGATGAGAAGGTGTGTGTATGCGTGTCTGTGTGTGTGTGCGCGCGTGCGTGCGCACGCATGCGTGCGTGTGTATGTGTGCGTGTGCATGTGTTTGTGTGTGTGTGTGTGTTTGTGTTTGTGTTTGTGTTTGTGTGTGTGTGTGTGTGTGTGTGTGTGTGTGTGTGTGTGTGTGTGTGTATGTGTTTGTGTGTAATTGTATGTGCGTGTGTGCGCTTTTGCGTATGCGTGTGTGCGTGTGTTTGTATTTGTGTGTATGTATGTGTGTATGTGCGTGTGTGTGTGTGTGTGTGTGTGTGTGTGTGTGTGTGTGTGTTGGGGGTATGAGGCACCTTGGTGGGTCCATGTTGCTCGCCCTAATGGGGAAGCGGGGTTTGCGGTGTGGGGCGACAGAAGGCAGCATTTTGCAGCTTCCATTACAAAACAATGAGAGCTCTGTCTCGCTGGCGGCCGGGGCCTGGCTGCGCTGGAACAAATCGGGGACCAGGGTTCAAATCCTCATTTTCAGTGCAAGGTTTGGCTTCTCCCCCACCTCCCCGACTCCTGCTTTTCTCCTCTGAGCAAGTTCCTTGCATTTCTCTGGCCTCCAGTAATTCAATAAGTGGTATAGTTTTAGTTTCAGTCAGCTGAGGGTGCCAGTACAATGATGGATTGGTGACTAATGAGTGAACAAATAGGAGTGCATTAACAAAGAGGTGTGTCATGAAGAGAGCACCAATTAAAGCCTCACTCTGTCCAGCCTCTCTCTCTCCCTCTTCCCTTCCCTCCCTCCCCGACTCTCCCTTTCTCTTTTGAGCGACCTCACTAAAAACAGCCTAACCACAGTGAAATTTGTATCATAATGTTTGGGTTTTTCTAAAGATTTTTTTTTCTGAAAAACAGCAAATCCTGTATCAATCAAGCTAAAATCTAAGTGAAGCTGAAAATCTGCGGTTCCCAACTCAAACGGGCCTCACTCTCCCCTTAGCCAAGAGGGCCTATTATAGTGCATTCAGGGAAGAAAACGCATCTGAGCTAATGAAGTGTACTGTGGGCACCAAACTGTAGAGGACCTTACAATCACCGTCAAAGGCTTTCTTATAAACCTTAAGGTGATGCTTTTAACTGCCAAGTGAATGCCTGGATTCTGATGAAGCCACGCTGTGCTGGTGCTGTTCTTTCCACAGAAAGTTCCGGATTAGTTCCCTGCCGTTAGAATTCATGGTCAAAGCAGCAGCACGTGTTTAATATAGCTCAGATCATCTTGGAGGTCTTGACAAGGAGTTTTCCCCTCCCTTCCAACGCTTTGGCTGCTTCGTACATCCTGAACCAGCTGCCGTCTGTGCTGGAGCTGAGGTGGGCTCCTTTGACCCCAGAGCTGGCTTCCATGGCGGAGTTATAGTGAATTTGCCATCAGTCTCTCCTGTATTGATGAACTCAAAACGCTGGAATGTGTGGGTTGCTATGGCCACCATGTGCATCGCATGGTTTGTTAAATACTCCCTGGTTAGCGAGTGAGAACAGGGCCATAAAACACTGGTAATGAAATGCAGAGTCTTTAAAACCAGCTGGAGAGGCTCTGTTAATCTGTCCTTGTGCTTTCATTGAGACTATTCTTTTCATTATTTTGTGCGGTTGGAGAGTTAATGCAATTACTGTACCGTTACAAACCCTTCAGTACACCATGTTTGTGGAAACACGTTTCATACACTTAATTATTCATGATCATATTATTCACGTTGGAGTTTTATTTCATTTAAATCACTCAATTATTAATCAAGAAGAATTCGGTTCAGTGCAATTCAAGGTCTGTGAGGTAATATAAAAAAGATAATCCACTCTCAATCTAATTTCTGTGTGGAATTCCATGTAAAACACTGTTTTATTTAAAACACCATATGGCAGGTGTCAGTAAACCAATGTGACAGGTCCATTCATTTATGGAATCCTTAATTCCATTTGAAAGCCATGAATAACCACAGGAAAAAATACATGAGGTAAAGATGGAACATGACCTTTGGCAAGTCTATTTAAGTTAAAGGATAAAGCCATATTGTAAAACAAATGAATTCTCCCCTACAGAAAGTTATCACAGCACCTATAAAAAGCCAAGTTATTATGGTGAGGCCTGAGCTATTTCTTGTACGGTCTGTGACTCCCGCTCAGCAAAAACAAAGCTCTTTGTTGAAAGATATTTTCACTGTGAAACGTAATTATTACAGATACAGTTTCCCATTTGCCGAGTGCGGCCACGGTAGCAAAGGGGCGCTTTGTAGTTGTGTGTGGCCCGGAGCAGGAAATGAAGAAACCTCGTCCTCTCTGTGAATATTTGGACGTATTAACTTGGAACGTTTAATTTAAACAAACGCGGAACGAGGTTCAGGCCGAAGTCGGCATCGGATTTTTGCGGTCGCTAATGTTACTCGCGGGGACGGAGACTCGCACCCGTGATTTGTCTCGCAGCCTGTATCAGACTCGTGTGCAGAGGGGCTGACTGTGATAACAGCAATAATGATAGTATCCATAACTACAAGTCTGTACGCCACCGCCACCTTTTAGACGTGAGTCATACACATTGGAGAGGTTCTTCTACTCAGAGGAGCGGTGAAAGCAAAATTGCACTTTTTATTTTGAGCGCTTTTTTCAAAATAAGGAAGAAGGAGCAGGCCTAAGCTCCTCGACTTATCACATCTGATACTTTAACATCAGTTTCCCTGCTTTTGTTCCAGCAGGTGAGAATAGTAATTGGATTAGCTTTTCCCCCCCCACGCAGGCCGAGAGGGGGTGGGGGTGGAGTGGATGGGGTTGTTTGGAGAACGTTTGGAGAACATAATCCTCTGGGGGAAGTGGTTGTTTGTTTGATGGAGAATCAAATCCTCCTGACCGTGGTAAACCCCCTACCCCCATCCCCTGTTACTCGGCACGGAGAAGCCCCCGGTGCCAGGGTTTCAGAGCACCCACCCAGGCCTCCTCTGATAGAGACAGAAAAGTGTTGAGCTTCGGAGAGAACGGCAAACGATGACCATCAGCTCCTTCCAGACTTTGAGTTTGCACAGATGGGTCTCATATCTGGAGCTTAGAATGCATATTTCCTCAACTCTGGGGAACAGAAAAAAAAGGGAGACTTAGTTTTATTATTTTTTAATTGAAGAGGCCCACACCAATTTTGTATATTTACGCACTGGCAAAAAAAAAACTGTTCAACTTTCATTCTGTAATTCCATTGAGGATTATCTTTTTGAGGAGAAAAAATCCAGTTTTGCCAGGTAAATATAACAGAACTAAATACTTGAGTCTGGCCTAATGTGCTGTTTGTTCTCCCAGCTCTAATGCTAGGTCAGTACAAGCATACAGTTGGAAAAACAGTGACACCGCAATGAAGGGGAGTTTTAGGGCTTACAGCAGGCATTTGTGTAACAGTTATGAAACATCCATTTCCCTTTATGGCCTGTTATTTCTACAGTAAATCTTAATCAAAATTATTTCTGCTGCCATTAGAAATTATGATTTCTAAGAACCGAATAAATGTCATTCTTGCTTTGCATTTTTTCCTGAAAGTTCAGTACAAAGTACCATAGCAGTTCATATAGAATGCCTTTTCTTGGACCTCTTACTCAGCATTTTCCCTTATTTTGTCTATGATCGGCTCTAATTTCTTTACTTTCAGCTTACTCCGGCCGGGAGAGTGTGTGTGTGTGTGTGTGTGTGTGTGTGTGTGTGTGTGTGTGTGTGTGTGTGTACGTGTGTGTATACGTACACACACATACATATATACACACATGCATACAGATATACATACATATGTACATACATACATGCATATATATATATATATATATATATATATATTTGTAAATGAATTATAACTGTACTTGATCTGTTTGTGTTTGTAAGTGGAAACGGATTTCATGCTTTGTACTGTATTGTATTTTGTGCTTTGCACTCTACCCCCCGCGCCCGAGCCTGCTAACCTCTCCGCTAAGTTACCCGGAGCAGAGTTTACAACAGTGCCGTAATTTCTGAGACGCACTGTCATCGTGCGCCCCGGCCTCCAGGAGGTGAGCTCCGTGTCTCGGAGTCAAAGAGGATCATGTGAAAGCATGTAGGTCAATTAATCACTGCCAATGAGCCGGAACGCGGCGGCCCAACTGCCCCCTAACATCCATTACGCATGTGGCGCCAAGCAGGAGGGGAGGGAGAGACCTCCAACCCACACCTCTCTCCCCTCTCCCTCTTCCTCTCTCTCTTTTCTTTCTCTTTTTTTTTTTTTTTCTACCCCTCGCTCATTCGTTATATTGAACAGCAGGTCAGGACTGTCTGTTCCAGGCAGATGTATGGGCTGTAGTTTATTCAGAGTGAGCTCAGCACGTCTGAGCGTGTGCAGTATCCCACGACTGCAGCGCAAGAGCGGCGTCAGAAAGGGTCTCTCACACACAAGAGCTGACGCGGCGCATGGGAAGCACATGCGTGTCATGCCAGACCTGACTGAGCGTACTCAGTTTAGGAGCAAGTATGAGTTATCACCTCTACACTAATCAGTCTATAGGAGATGCAGTGTCGTTGAGTCAATTGATATGAATGCAGTTATTTGTGCATTATTTATTATTACGCATTTATTTATTTAGTCATTTATTATATGTCTGTTAACAAGCAAGCCTGTCTGTTTCGTTAGTTTATTGTCAAATTTTATTCACCACAATAAAAAGCTGGAAGTGCTTTCCCCTTTGGTGGAATTGTGCACAGTTAAAAGTAGCATATGTTGGAATATGAAACAATCAAAATAAGAAATGAGTGAACTAAAACAAAGAGTAACTAAAACAAAGTATAACATGCGATTACATCATAAAACTACTGATATAGTTTAATTAGGCTTCAAAGGAACCTTTTTTTAAGTGCTTTCAATGCTAACTCACTGCTATAATGCTTCCAGTCATTACTTTCAATATTATTTATTACAGGTAAAAGAGTAATTTCTCTCTGGATGAATTGTACTTAATTCTTTCTCTTTTTTAAGGAGCTCAAAGCACTTTCAGTGAAATGGGGTGACTCACGCCAACCACCACCAATTTGTACCACCATGCGGGTTGGCCAGCTATTTTGCACCAGAACATTCATCACAGATCAGATGATGTGGAGAGGGAGGGATTTATTTAGCCAGTTAAACTGTGCATTGATTAGATGGCTGGGTTTACAGTTTGGAAGCTGAGGAATACTCTTTGTGATCAAGTACAATTCTTAAGTGACTCAGCACTTTGGTTTAATGTAGTATCTAAAACAAGGTACCTCATGCAGTTCCTGCACTTACCTCCTAAGCAGCTCCCTTAGGCAGTTAACACGAGACACAAGTGCCCCTTTCCTGAGGCATAGTGCTCCAAAATAAAAATGAACCAAAAACCCTGCAAATGTAAAAAAAAAAAAAAAAACATTTATATTCATTGAAATGCCATTATTATGTGAAAAATCATTCATTGGAAATCTATCACTAATTTGTTTTTCCTCTCCCTTTCTCTTCCATGTTGTTCCCCATCCTGACTCTGCAAAAAACAGGTAAGACCCAGTTTGCATTTCCTTCATGTTCAGGTGTTAAACAAGACAAAGCAGGAGTGCACAAGCAATTTGCGTTTTCTAAATGTGTTCATGCATCTTTGGTATCTCTTTATCTCGTATCAAAACAGTAATATTCTCGTGAGCAATTTACCCCATCTTTGAAAAGAGTAGACCGTCTCATCGACCTTGACTTGGGAAACAAGGTTCCCGAGGGTCACATGTATGCTCTTTCACCCTGCTAACCACGTGTTGTAGAAAGGATAGCATGTAGCAAAATTACAAGAGCTAAACGGTTTGTGCTAAGAGATACCCGGATCCGTGAACAGGGGGTGTGATCAGTCATCCGTACCCAATGAGAGAGGCTTCTGTCGGCCATGCCGGCGCGGTGATGACAGAGGTGCGAGGGGGAGATTTTGCTCCCCTTCACAGTGACCGAGACTAATGTAGGCCGGCGCCCCTTTGCGCATAACGGCGTCCCACATGGCGTTTCCCCCCCTCCCCGGGTAAAGCCTCGTCCCGTCAAGTCGTTAGCATGCATGCATGCATACGCTTCTTCACGTTAGCGTGTGTGTGTTATAATCCTGTCCGTTACGGGTTAGCGCAGCCACAGTATCGCCGGAGACGATCGGTACTGAAAGCTCTGCGCTTGGTTGTGACAGGAGTTGAGAAACGGTCAGAGTTTCTCCTCTTGGGGCACGGTCTTATCCCGGAGTTTGCTGAAATATTCTTTACCTTGACTGTTGACAGCAAGACCATGATAAAGTGTCATGTACAACATGCTTGGTGCCCCACACAAGGCCTGGTTATCCCCAGCCTTGGAGGGCTGCGAAGTCCTCAGGCTTCCTGTGCTCCACACAGATCGTTTACTAACAGATAATGTACACGTTTTTTATCTAAAAACCTGGATTTTACATGAAATTGATTGTGCAGCCCTGCTCTATGCTCCAGCAGTGCAGTATTTTTTTTTTGGCATTTAACAGATGCTTTTTTCCAGAGCGACTTACATACTTACATGTTATCCATTTATACACTGGATATTTTACTGAGACAATTGTCGGTAAAGTACCTTTCTCAAGTGTACAACAGCAGTAGTCTAGTGGGGAATTGAACCAGCAACCTTTTGGTTACAAGCCCTGCTCCTTACCGCTGCACCACACTGCTGCCTGTGTACTATTTAGGGCCTATGTACGGAACCATATGCAGCGATCCTTCAAATTTAGTGCCCATCCTGAGCTTCTGGTTCATGGCAGATAGGATATCCTGCAGTATATCCAATATACGTCCCATTGTTATTCCAGTATGGAAAAGGCATGATTCATGTCCGTTTTTAAGCGTACTGTAATGTAGACGAGCACCTGTTTCCAAGCGGCCCTCCGTTGTCATTTTACTCGCGAGTGTGTGATTTTGACCTCCGCGTGCAGCCGTCACCCCCCCGGTGGGGGGGCCGGGCCCGGGCCACGCCGCATACCTGCCCGATCGGCTCGGAGACGTCTGCGTTTTTTACCGTCGGCCATTTGCTCTGTCCGGGGAAGGGGGGGAGGGTTGACTTTGCGTGCTTGCGCCGTCACACAAGACAAGGAGAGACGCTGGGATGTCACCGGCCCCCGGGCAGCTGTTATTGTTTCATGTGTCACTGGGTGGGGGGGTGTAACGCTCACCGTGTAATTGCCGCTCCCTGCGACGCACCGGTGGCTACCGGGGTTCCTCGCGAGCCTGCCGGCCTGACCTCTGGCGTCCGGGTGACCCCGAGCGTGCGGGGCGCTCACGGACACATGCGCCACCGCGATGCCCGCCGCTCAGAAAATAGCAGCGTTTGTAATCCGATTATACCCCACAGCTGGCTCGCAGGCCTCTCCTGTTTGGAGGGCATAAATAGGATATATAGCCAGTGATGGGGGGGTGGTAAATTACCCCGAGTAATCTTCCTGACGATGGTCAAGGTGCCCAAGCTAGCAGAGTGCCGTCATGCCGTAAAATCATTTTCTCGCAATCCCCTGCCCGCCGCCGCCGCCTGTGTTTGGATTGTAGCCTGATGCGGCCCGCGGCGGGGTCATCCAAATAAGGCCGCAGAATCCAGGCGAGGACGGGCGCTGACACCGATACCCCGCCATTGTGACACACGTATCCCCCCCAACCAGTGTGGGGAGAGACACGGGTGAGCGGGGCGCGGCTGCCTGGGTGAGGCTCTGTGAGGGCGTGAGTTTGGGTGTCGGCACGCAGATCCCCCCGATGCCCTCCGCTACAGGGGTGTCAGTCCTGTTTTTTTCGCCTCTCCCTGTAGTTTTGCGGATCATTAGCCCGTGAGAATAAAAAACGGAGGAATCAGTCAACATGGGAGCCTGCAACTCTGGGACTGTTCTCTCTGGGGGCTGAGGAACGTCTGTGTGCCGGCGATGTGATACCATTTTGCCGTGGCTATCTTTCAGTGCACCCCTGTTATAAAACGCAAAAAAACTCACATGAGGCAGACAAAGGTAACGAAAGATAGCTGTAACAGATTCCCCGCCTGTGTGAGAGGTCAACTCTCCGAGTGCGTAGGCGCTAAGTGACTTGATGAGTTTTCTTACAGAGTCACTGCCTGAAACGAAACAACGATCAGACAGTCAAAATTTAGGTTCGCGCCCCTCACCCCCCTTGTCCCCCGTTCCCCCTGCCTCCCCATCATTTTTTAAAGCTTTCTTTTTTCTTTCTGAAGCCTCCTTTATCTGATGTCCGCCCTCCCCTGCTCTCCCCTCCGCTGATGAATGTGGATCTCGCACACTTTTTACGCCACCCGCTCCCTCGCGATGAGCGGCTGCCGTTTTATGGCTTGTTTCATCCGCGGGGATTTCACTCCGGGCTCCAGAACACCCCGGAAAAAGCCTTCCCCCCCCCTCAGCGCGGGGAGCGTCTTGGGTGTTCCGCGCCGGGCACGGCAGGTTGTTATGCTTAATAATTCCCTCAGAGCGGGCAAAGGGGACGGGGGAGAGAGGGAGAGAGAGAGAGCAGGCGCGGGCGCTGAACCTTCAGCAGGGGGAAAGGCACCCTCTATGTACGGCTCAGGGTAATAGCTCCGCTTTTCTGGCCGGGGAAGGTAATGATGCTTAAGTGAGGCTGGTGGCGGTAATGTAATATACACAAAGCCCCTGCGTCAGTAGGTCTGGATCCAATAATGTGTCATTTGCCACGTCTGGAATAGATTGGCCAGATGAATGGGGTGAACTCTTGCCCGGCGAGTAGCCTTTGCTCCTGGGCGCGTCTGTTTGCGCCTCCGAGCGCTCCCTGCCCCGACCTCTGGCCGTCCCGGGGGTCAGCGCACCCCGGAGCCTGGGGGGACATCGAGCCCCCTCATCTGGCACTCTGTCCCCCCTCCACCCCAGGGGGAGGAAATAGCTGGAGAGTTTGCGGCCCCCATGGCCCCTGGGGGTGGAATTAACAGGTGCACGCCGGTGTTTGTTTCAACTTTCATTACCATTAAATAATAGCCATAATAGATAAAATGCCACCAGGTGATCCTGGGATATTTCATCTTTTTTTTGTTTGAGAGAGAAAGAGAGTTTCTCTACCTTTTTCCTGGCACTTACCTCTTGTTTAAGAACAATGTGTCCTTACAATGTGTCCTCACGATGTCTGAAATTAGGACCATATGCGTATTAATATATATATACAAGTTGATCAATTTTGATACTTTAGTTTGGAATTAACAAAAGGTGGTTGCTTAGTCTAGAAGTTGCATTACATGCATAGATGCTGGTTTACATTTTGTTTTGTTATTAATGTGAATTTTTGTAGTTATAGTCCTATGCACAATCACCTACACATGGAAAAATGGTTATTTAAACAGAGATGGAAACCTTTGTCAGGACGGTCTCAGAAAACGTGTGTGGCATGCCATTCTGAAAATCTAATTAGCCCTTGGCTGTGTATGTAAGGAGTAACACGCAATTGCATTACTGTGCTAATCTGGGCCCACTGTTGACCCTTGTCACTCAAATGGACCGGGCTGATTGTAGCTGTATCACGGTTGCTCAGAATAGTATCTGTCCTTATGAACGCTGTCGGACTAAGTATCCAGTTTTTTTCCCTCACAGATAAAGAGGCAAAAAATAAGCCCAGCATTACAGATGTTCGCTTTGTAATTGATCTCACAATTATCTGACATTTCATGCTGCGCCCATTTCACAGGTATGCCTCTGCCCTTGTTCTCACATTACCTTGCGCGTTTGATTGGATAATAATACGCCAGCGGTTTAATAGTGGCAAGATATTTAAGGGTCGGGGGGTGAAAGGTCAAACGTGCCCCAGCCCTCCCCGATTCGGCCCCGTAAACCGCGGCCGAGTGACTCGCAACTGATCCCGGGACATTTTTCACCTGGGGGGGAAACGGGTTTGACAGTTTACAACCAATTTCGGATTACCACCTTTCAGAGGTTAGGGGATCAGCCTCGTAATTGAAGGTGGTTTACAGTCGTTAGTCTAGCCGAAGAGGAGCTGAAACATGTGCACGTAATTCCTTTGTGTTGCAGGGGCTCGTCGTGTCAGGTGATGATTGTTCGAAGCCCAGGCAGTTTATTGTTATATCTTTTTTTACACTTTATGATTCTGGGAAAAATCACAGAGGAGATCGGGTGACCGTGTGGAGGGGGGGGAAAGAAAAAGGATTCCAGTAGCGCTTTGTGTTGTCTGGAGAGCGTCGGGTTTGTTGTTGAGGTTGGAGCATTGAAGGGTTTTAAATTTGTGGCTGTACAGCTGAGCACAAATTCTGCATCAATGATTCAAAGAGGCAGCGTTTGTTTCAACTGATGTGTGTCGTAGCATGGCAAACAATTTTTTTATGGGAAAGAAACAAATGTTTGTCATTTTGAAATGAAAAATTTGAAGTGCACTACCTGAAAAAGTAGTTGAAGTTTAAAATTAGTTTAAACCTTAAGACTGAAATATTTAATATTCTCAGTGCAGGTTTCATTTGAACATTTTCACCAGTACTGTAATATTAAAATATCTTTAAAAAGATTTGAAAGGTGGTAATAAAAATATAGATATGTTGTATAGAATTGATTCTCATGTATTTTCTGATCATTATAAAAACTATTATGTGGCTTCGTTTGTCCTAAAGCTCACACTTTTCTTTTATTTCTTTTAATATTTCTTTTAATTTTCTTATAATTGTCAAAATTATTTTTTCTTGAAACAAAGTGGCAAAAATGTAAGTTTTTATTTTTTATTTAAAACTTGTGAAAAGTGAGCGTATAATTTGTTCTGGACAATAGTAGGATCATAAAATTGCGATGCTGGAACACATTTTTTAATTTATTTACATAGTTATTCCCTTGGATGTGAACATTTACTGTAAACTAACTACGAATTGCCAAACACACAAATTAATGGTTCTTAGAAAGCCTAATGTTAAATGCTTCCCTAGGCTCTTCAAAGAAATAATAATAAATTCATAGATTTTATTGAGAAATAATCTTGAAATTGGTTCATGAGCTAGTTTTCCTTTTAACATTTTTGTGTGGTCAGTCACATGTGATTAATGGTCAATTTGTGCTTTTCCCATTTTCTGTGTGGATTGTACTCTATCCACACTTTGTTTCGACGGTTTGAAAGATTCCACTGTGATCGCTACAGGAAAGCAGTATTGAATGACTACTTCCCGTTCTGACAGGAAGTGAAACGTTTTAAAATGCGAGCTCTCTCAACATTCCTGAACCCAGGAAATCTCAGCCTCCTATTTCAGGAGGAACTGAAAGAGTAGCCACTCCTTAGAGACCTCACAATCACGACCAACTTATGTTAAAGCCGCTGTGTCTGACAGATAAAGACCGCAGACCTGAAATCAGAAGCAGCTACTATAGAATCATCCCCCGCACTGTACCCCTAAAATTCCCAGTCTGCCAAGCTCCTTAACATAATCATAGCATTAACAAAGCCGTATTGCGTTTCTAAAGTAGCAAGAGAGGGAAGCATCATCTAAAACCAGCTTATCAGCGTAATTTAAACATTCGAACTAAAATATACGTGGGTCGGCTTTAATTAGGGGTTTGGCGGTGGTATTGTGCAGTGCATCGACGGGCGGGAGGTGCGTGCAAATTTACAACCGGGGTCCTCCGTGTGACCGAGGCCCACACAGTGAGCAGGGAACTCTGCGGGTTTGGGTCAGAGGAGCCGGAGAGAACATTAGCACTGTGGGGCGGGGTGGGGTGGGGGGGGTGAGGTTTCACCCCGGCCTCAGCACGGCTCTTAGTCCCTCCAGTTTCCTCTCTGCTCTGTGTGGGGCCCACGCTCGTTCCTCCCCGTGGTCCCTCCTGTGGACCCCGGTCGCCCTCTTCTCCCAGTGCCGGGCCTGTGGGAAAGAGGGAGAGAGGCAGGACTCTTCGGCTATTAATACCGTTCCTTCTCCCTCTCTCCGGCTCTCAGAGGAACTCCCCACAGGAAGGTTTCGGCGTGGTCTGCCGGAGCCGCTCCTCCTGTTTAACCCCAGCCATCCCGCCCCCAAATGCCCCCCTCCTCCTGTCAGCTCCAGGATCTGCATCCCAGTCTTCAGCTAGGCCCATTTCGATCGTATCCGCGCCGACCCGCGGCTCGCCTTCCCAGCCCGTGATTTAAGACCTTTAATAAACATGATGCAGTGCTTACTACAACCATTTAGGCAGGAATGTGTTCCTTTTGTTTCTCCCGCATGCTTTTACTGTTCATCATGAGTGTTGTTGCCGGTTGCTGTGAAAAATGTGCATTTCCATTTCGTTTATGGAGTGAACAGGATTTTTTTTGGGGGGCGGCGGCATTAGGAGCTGGATGCCGGCACCGCTGCAGAAGACCGGAGGATTACTCCTCCCAGAGCGCTTGGGGCCCGTTATAAATCCAGCCTGGCGTCTCACCGACGTCGCCCGTGCATTTCCTCTCTCTCCCTCTCTCTCTCTCTCTCTCTCTCTCGCGTTCCTGTCTGTTCTTCAACACCTCACTCTGCCTTTCATGTGCTTCCAGGCCTCTCTAGTCTCTGCAACCCCTTCCTCGCCGCACAGCCGAATCCACTGCGTTCCCCGCCGTCAATTTCAGACAGTCGAAAAATAGATGTTTGACGTAATTCAGACGATTACCTCTGGGAGCAAGGCTAAACGAGGAGGGGAAGCAACAGGGCAGCAACGAGGAAGACATACTCGTGTCCTCCCGCTAACCGCGAGAGGCATAACATTTGCATTTGGTCTCTGTCAGCGTTATTCCCGCTCAAGACAACCCTCCCATCGCAGTAATGCTTTGGGTCAAAGGTCGTATTGTAGGTGGGAGGTCGTGCTCCAGGTCACACATTCTAAATGTTCACATAACACTGTGACTCACTCGTTCAGCCTCTTCACATCTGTCTCTTCGGATAATGTCTTATTTCTGTTTAAAAAATGTTTTAAATGTTTAATGCTTAAGTACAAAAGGAAATCAAACTCGAAAAGGGAGCGCGTTAAGCACACCGACACATTTGTGAAAGATTTCGGAAACACCCAGCTGAGACCAGAGGCGAGATAAGCGCCCTTTTCCAGCTCAGGAGGCCATAGCTGAGCATTTCAGAGCAGGACAGACAAGATGCCGTGCGCAGCAGAGAAGGGTACTCTGCTGATCAAAAGCTAATTTCTGTTTCAGCCTCTTCCAAACGCAATCAGACCCCGTGACCCGCATGTACAGTGCGCCTGCCAGCTTTCCCGGTCACTGCAAGCCTTCCAGTAACATGTTCCGAGAGACTCGACTACAGCCCCGTTACAGCTGGCTCCTATTACAGCTCAGTACAGTAGCCATTCCTTTTCATTTACCCCCCTCCCTCCTGCGCAATGCTTATTAGAAATGTAACATACTGGTGGGGGAGTTTGTTACGGATTTATGCGATGCAGGTGCTGCTGTAACCTGTGCACACGCGCGTGCGTGTGCGTGTGTGTGTGCGCGCGCGTGCGTGTGTAGTGTGCCGTCTGAAAGCAATCTCATACCGGTTGTTCTGTGCAACTAATAACGGTCTGAAGACAGCTTGAAAATGTCAGCACGCCTCAGCACACACATTAAAAAGTTGCAACATGTGATTTCAATTCCAGAGCTGTATTAAAAATGACAAAAATGCATTTCATTTCGACCTAACATCTTTCTCTTTTTTTTTTTGCTCCTCTTTTTCAAGTCAGATTGCTTAGAATCTTTTAAAAAATGCCTGGTATTTCCTCACGATATTTTTCTTGTTCCCGTATAAGTGTACGACTCAAGGTCAATTTTCTCCCACATGCCCTGATTGTACCAGCGTGTATTTTTTTTTACGGCAGATTCCAGCGTCAGGATTAGCGATTACCGAAATACCGCGTGATCCAGTTTCACCTGATGGCAGAAACAGAGGGTTTTGGTAAGGCAACGACAGTCACTGTCGGGCACCAAGAAAGTGACAGTACAGTTTTCGACAGTCCGTACGTCTTTCTAAGACAGATGGACAGTGGCTTTGACCAGCCGTACCTGTGGATCACCTGAGCATATATTTACCGGTGGAGACTTAGGGCAGTGGATTTACGCACCCGGGGGGATGGCACACAGCTGAGCGAGAGAACGAGGGAGCGTGGAACGCAGTGACAGGGCGTGAGAGGAATCCCAGCTTCATGCAGTGGAAAAGAAAGGCGAATAAAGGATTGTGTAATCCCGGCAAAGCCGTGAGTTACGGCTGTGCTGCTCCTCCAGACGGCTCGATGGCCGCAATAAAAGAGGAGCAATCTGAGCATCTGGAGATGAAGATCTCCAAAACCTGCCCCCCCCCCCCACCTCCTCACATGACTTTAACCTTCACGTGTCTCTGGGGGTTAGAGGAATGCTTGACCTGAAGGGCTTGGGTGCGTCGGGCGGAAGAAAACAAGAGATTAAACAAACTGCAAAACAAACTGTGTGTCACCGGCCGGTCACACCGGCCCGGTCACCGGCGGCTGCCATGGCCATTCTCAGGCAGACCAGAGCGAAAAACCGCAAACGCCAACACCAACAGCTACAGCCATTAAGATAATGACAAAGGGGAGGTCGTTACAATGATAACCGCAGCTCAAATAAACGGGCACACTGGAAACGCCAGCCTCCTCTTTACGGCCCTCGTCTCAGGGAAGCTATGGCGGACGACCAGTTCGAAATAACATTCCCAGCATCAGATAAGGCTGCTCCTACGGCCGAACTTCTCTTCACCAGTGTAATGAATTATATGTTTGTATAATTATAGCTCCGCCGCCGCGGTCCACATGAGACCAGTGCTCGCCACTGATTGCCACTCGGACAAGGCCCTCCGGGTAGGCCAAACGTGGGAACGTCGCCTTTTTTCCCCCGCTCAAGGCTTCACCGGCACACACTTGGCTCCCGGCTCGTCCTCATCTCGCGAGGCCCCGAAGGCCGGGGGGCCGTCCACTCGCACGCGGGGGCCCAGAATAAAAGAGCCCTGTCTGTCTCGGCCCGGCCTGCATGGCATTGATTTAGCGTGTTATTCCCCCCACCGCTATCTGACAAATGAAGTTCTCGCCTGGAGGACTTTCTGCAGCTGGGCCTGAGCGAACGGGGAAGGGGAACAGAGCGGCCCTCTGTTGCCAGCGCTTCAGACTTCATGCCTCCCGCCAGCTCGGGTGACTTGTCAAGTACACAATTTGTTTTTGTCCCCCAAACACAATGTATCAACCGTCATTGATAGGCTGAGGTGAATTATGTTTTTGTGTTGCGGAGTTCAGTGTAAAAAAAATCTGAAAATACCGTTTTTGTGTATAAATACTGGTAGTTGTTTTTTTTATGGTGCAATGTTGTCCTTAAAAAAATAATAATAAAAAATTACCATTTAACATTTATGTACGTTTGGTTCTTGAAGTTAAGCTGCACCTTGCTCATGCTTTGTACATGGTCTGTGGTTAATCCCTAATGATTAACGCCTGGTGTTTTCAATCAGTTAGTTTTCAAATATTTACCTACTTTTTACCCTTTTTTAACTAAAATTGTTTTTGAATTTGTATTTTTTTCTAAAAAAAAAAAAACAGCCTTTTAGAGAACTTGGCTTTTTGTGTGTGACTCGCCACTTGCCAGTCATTCACATTACTTCGAGTTCTAGCCTTACATTTCATGAACACGGTGCATAAATTTTTACACAGGGTGTATGGGGGCACTAAAGTTTACTATGAAGCGGATAGAATTTGACAGGCCAGTTTGGCGGTTTACAGCAGGCTGGAGTCACCGTCTGTCTGTCTGCGCGCTATGGGCCCGTCTGCGGCCCGGTGTCTCCCACGGAGCGTGCGAGGGCGGTTTGCGCTCTCGTCCAAAAAGCGCCGGGGCCCCTCACAGGCCCGAAATTGTTTGGCGCGCCGCTGCTGGCTCCGTGAGGCCGTGGAAACACGGGGCACGCTCCGAGCATAGAGCGCCGTTGTCCGAGGGGTGTTAAAATAACCTCAGGTGCGGCCCGGCCTCACCGGGAGCGGGGGGTGGGGGTGAGGGGGGGTCAGCCCCACGCAGGCACAGCCAAGTCTGGCCTGGGACCGGGCACAGAGAGGCGGGTTGGAAGCAGGACTGCTGACGCAGAATGTGGCTGGTTCATTGTTTGGCCCTCTTTCTGTCTCATTCTTTCTCCTTCTCTCTCTTTCTCTTCTTCTTCTTCTTCTTCTTCTTAATCTTCTTTTCTTATTCCTCTCTCCCTCTCTCCCTTTCTCTTTCCTTTTTCCTCTCTCTCTCCTTCACTCCCTCTCCCTTGCTTCTCGCCCTCTCCCACTCTCTGTCCCTCTTTCCTGTATCATCTCTCTCCCTCACACCCTCTCTCCCTCTGTCTGTCCATCCCTCTCTCCCTCACTCCTTCTCTGTCTCCCTCTTTCTCTCTCTGCTCCTCGCGATATTGTTTGTATTTTTAGAGTGTATATTAATGTTTCACTTTGGGGCAGGCAGTGTAGGAAGCAGGCCCAGCTCTTGGTCAGGTATGGAGCTGCCAACCCTGCGTTCAGGAGTTCAGAATGGCTGGAAGCAGAGGTGGCCGGCATCCAAAAAAACCCCTAGCGCAGCTGCGGCGAGCGGTCCAATTTATTTTTACATTGCATTTTTTTATTATTGTACGAACATTGGAAAGATGATATTAAACACATAAAAAATGCCAGAGAGGTGTGAGGTCAAGGTGACAGGTGAGCAGCAATTAAAGGGTTTCTCTCAGGTCTCCACAGGTGAGGACAGAGCGCGGTTACAGACACAATGGATGTGATTCACTTGGAGTGCAGTCAGAATCCTGCATGTGTTCATTCATTTTAACACGTGCGTGTACAACACCAGGGTGTGGACTAAAAAACGGCACAAACACTTCTGAAAGGAAAAATGTATTTCACATAACTTAACATGCAGGTTGCCATGACAAACGCCTATATATAAACTTGGAATTAGGCGCTACGGTTTGGACAGCATTCCTGTAGTTAAACGTGACTCTCTTTTTGTTCTCTCTGTGAAGAGGGCTTGGCTTGCTTTGCTTTGCTGATGAAGTGTAACTGACGCAAAGCACGGTAATCAGCGCAGCGAAACGCCCAGTGGCAGATGTTATCGGCTTTATCGTTTGCCATTAAATGCAGCAGGGACTCGCCTTGCTGTTTTCTGTGCAGTAAACCCGGATCGGCAGGTGAAGCCGTCTGGGGGGGGGATTTTGAAGCCGAGGAGCCCGGCTCTTCCTCAGCTGTCCTCCGTTAAAAGTTACCAGTTTGGCATCGTATTTCACCGGCCTCTCACCTTGAGTGGTATTTCTCCCCCTTTGCCGTCCGACTGACCCCCCCCCAACACACCCTCCCGTTCCTGTCTGTCCCCTTCCGTCCCCCGTCCCATGCTGTGAATTACTCCTCTTTGTCTGCGCGGGGCCGTCTCGTGTTTCAGCGTGACACCTTCTGGACGAGGCGAGGAGGACATTCGATGCCTTTAATGTGGCGTTGCCCCAACCCCCCCCCCCCCCAACCCACCAACAAAGGAGTCAATCTGCGGAGTGCTGCAAGGCCCCACCCTCAGCCCCCTGATTGATTGATGGCTGCATTCCTCTGCCCCCCCACACCCCCAGCCGTTCCCCCTGTCCCCGGCTTTTCGTGTGTTCAGCTGTGTGGGTGACCTAGACCTGTGGCCCTGTCGGCGCCAGCGCAGGACGGTCCCCCCGTCCCCCCTTACACGGACGCTACTGTCCAACCTGCTGCCTGACCCCCTTCCCTACCCTCCTCTCACCCCCCCAGGTCACCCGTGTCTGCCAGCCTCTGTCCCCTGCTGTCATTATGCACACAGACCACAGCCTCCAGGATACAGACCCATCCCCCAAAAGAGAAGAGGTGTCATTTTTCACACCTAGATCTCTGTATGTTATGACTGGAGGACTGCAGAAGTGTAAGAGTTAAAACCTTAACATAAACTTAAGTTAAAACCTTGTGTTCACCCATTGCATTGCATTTAGTCTGCTGGATATTTACCAGGGTCGTATAGGTTAAGTAAATTGCTTGAGGGTACAACAGCAGTGCCTCACCTGTCCCATTTACATCCACTTTTATTAATTAATAGATGCTCTTACCCAGAGTGACTTCCAAAGCAAAGATGCATAACTGCAATCAATAATTAGATGAACAGCACCTACCTGTACAGTAAGTATCAGGCTACATTTGAGCAAATGTCTGCACGTGAGGGAGGCGTGGCTTGTGAGTGGCTCCTGCCTGCGTTGGGATGCACCAGGGGAGATTCACAGTTGGATAAGGCCTAGTATTGTTGTGCAGGTTTTTGGAGGGGAGGGGAGGGAGTGAGTCTGGGCTTAGTCATAGTGACTCTATGCTCAGGGTGTATCAGATGGTCGCGCGCTTCACAGCAAACCCTCAGGTCACGTCTTCTCCATCCGTGTCTTCATCGTGCCCGTGGCTGCAGTGTTGCATAGCGGCGGGCTGAAATCTGCCACCTCAGCTTCTTCCTGCGCGTCACGTGACTGAGCTGCGGCCCCCGTTCCCGGCCCTCGGGTGGCGCTGTTCTCACGCGGCTCCGTCAGAGCGCCGGTAAGCCGGGGGTCCACGCCTCGCTCGGATGCTAATCTGTCCTGCCCTCGCCTCCTGGCCGGCTCGGGGACCCCTGATAGCATCGGCCCCGTCTGTCTGCGCTCGGGTCCCCGCTATGAGGTCATCGCCGCAGTGCGGCTGCTCTGTTTACGGCTGCCGCGGGTAATTACAACCAGTCTGCATGCATTAATGTGGAGGGAGAGAGAGAGAGAGAGAGAGTGTGTGTGTGTGTGTGTGTGTGTGTGTGTGTGTGTGCGTGCTTGTATTTCTGCGTATAGCTTTTGTATGTGTTTATGGATGCTTTTGAGCTAGTTTGGAGGTATGCGTGTTTGTAGGTATATGTGTGTGCGCGCGCCCGTGCTCTGCTGTCATCAGCTCCTCTGAAGGTGGATTCTGATAAGCCCGCAGCAGGTCTCCCCTGCACCCCGCCCCCCTGCCCCCTCCCGGCGCGGAGCGCTCCTTCCTGCGCGCGCCTCTCCGTGCTCACGGCCCCCGTCACACTCTGTCCTCCGCCATTTCCACAGTAATTGAGTTAGATGACAGAGGCTGTCAGTGCGCCGGGGCATGTGCTGCTTTTTGGGGGTGTGCCCGGCCACCGCGGTGGTGTTTCATGTCACTTCTGTCTGTCGGCGCGTTCGGGATGATCGCCGTGCCCCCCGTGCCAGTTCTCGCTGGCACCGCCGACAGGTCCCCCAAGCACTCTCAGGAAGTAACGTGTGACAATAGCTTGACAGCTCGCAGAATTCTTGTTTTCGTTTTTAATTTTACATGTACGAACGATTTTATTTCAGGTCAGTTATTATTAAATCTGTTGTTAAAGTTTTGTTTTTGTTATTCTTTCACCTTATTATTTTAGCTTTTAATGCATGCATAACCTGAGCCTCATGTATGCAGGTTGTATATCTGCAGTTGTAAGTGCACAAACAGGAGTATCACAGGAGTATCAAATCTTAAATCTTCATCCCCTTCCTTCTTTCTTGCTCTTCAGCTTTGTTCTCTTTTTCTCTCTTTTTTCCTCCTCTTCCACTTCTCCCTCTACCTAGTTCTTTCTCTGCCTCTTTCTGCCTTTCATTCTTTCTGTGATTCTTTGTTTTTTTTTACTCTCCATGTACTGTCCTCTTTTCTTTTCGTCTGTCCTGTTCCTCTCGTTGAGGAAATGCACAGGAGCTATTTTTAGTGCCTCGATGAAATTGACCTAGTCTTTAACCCTGGCAAACGTCACCACAACACATTTCCAACAGACAATAACAGCACGCATACCAGTAATGCTCCAGAAACAGATGTTTGCACGGACTCAGCCTGGTTGCTTAAACAAAAAAAAGGAGGAAGTGGAAAGCAATACACCAATTATCTTTTTTTTTTCTTCTTTTCTTCCATCACCATCTTAATTGAGAGACGCGGATCGTCCGTGGGAAGCGGGGGGGAGAGAGAGGGAGCGAGAGATGGCGTGTATACTGTCAGTGAGAATTAATGACTGGTATTGAGTTGTAAGCTGTTGGTGTGCCATTGCATAACAGTTAATTACAAGGTTAGACCATAATAACTATGTTAGTGATGCCGTAAATTACTCCAAGAAAGCAGTCCAAACACGAGTGTTGCAACTGGAAGTGCAGCGCACCAGCATCTCACGCTGAAGGGCTGGCACTCACTGGTCCAGTGCGGCCGCTGGACTGGCAACTGCAGCAGCTCTCACATAAACAATTTAGAGTGATGTGCACACCGCACTAGTTTAACGCCTGTGTTAAGCTTAAAGATCTGTAATTCAGAAAGGGTTAGATAGATCCCTCACCCTTATTTGTTGCTCTTTGTGATGAATCCACAGGGCTTGTAACCAAAAGGTTGCAGGTTTGATTCCCCTATGGGGCACTTGCTGCTGGACGCTTAGCCAAGGTACTTAACCCAGAATTGCCTCAGTAAATATCTAGCTGTATAAATGGATAACATGTAAACATTATAACCTATATAAGTTGCTCTGGATAAGAATGCGTGCTAAATGAGAATAATATAATGTAACAATTAAATGGTACCTGGGACTTTCCTCTGATAGCCAATCAGAGATCACACAGTCAGCCTGGTGTCCTTGTAAGAGAGAACAATACAGTTCAGACCCCTACACCCAATCATGAATCTGATCTAAAAGATAGGTCAGTTAAATAAAAAAAGGGATTTGTTTTGGAGTTCTTGACAAGAAGGAAGCCAATTATGGGAGAAAGGGTTTCCCTGCTCTGATGTTGTGGCCTATTCATCAGTGGAGAACAAAGAGCTGTAATATAAACATGTTATTAAGATGCACACTGCGCACTGTGCACACTCACAATCAATGAGTATGTGTAGTAATTTAGTGATCTGAGGCTGGGCAGAACAGAGAGTGACACACATTGTCATCTACTGCTCTGAATTTGGCCCATTTCTACCAGATGAGATCATGAAGTGGTAAGTATGTTTGCTTGAAATGTTTAAATGTATATTTCAATGAACCATCTGTCCATACAAATCAAAGTCAACAAGTGACAACTTTCTAGAATCACTTTCTTGGCAAGTGAAGAAATGTAACTAAATTCATTCAATAAGCTGGATCATTTCCACATTAGATTTTTAAATTTTGCTTTTTAGAAATGTTTAATGATAAATATTATTTTCTGAATACAATACAAGTATGGCTAGATCACGGGAGTACTACATATTTTCCAGTAATCTCTGCTCCCCCGGTTTAGGATAAATACTTGCAAATAAAACGTTTGTTTTGGGATTTTTAGCAGAGTGCTCCCGCCTGCTTACTATGGATTAAATCTTCTTGGAAATATTCTGATGTAGGGTATTTGTGTCTTTGTACTTATATATCTTGCGGTTTGGAAGGGAGTGAAGGGGAACATTTTTCACCAAATGATTGATTCTCTGTTAGCAGAAGCGGTTAATCTGCCTTAGTAGTGGCCAACCTTGCAACGTGTGATTGAACTAGCTGTCGTCTGACTCATTTCAAAGGTTTTTCATTCATATTAAGTTTGTATGGGTGAAAAAAAACTAGTTATATAAAATTTTAAAGTGTAAATAAAATCATACATAACCAAAGCAGAGCAGTAACTCATTTTACTTTCTGTCAGTATAATAAATATAACAAAGTATCAGTGTATATTAGGAGTCTGTTATGGGCAGGATACTGTAGCTCATTGGAACTGGTGACTGGTGACAGTTTACCTTGTGTTAATGTTTTTAAATTTGTTGGCCTGTTGCAATGTGTGGTGTGAGTGCTGCACACATTATTCAACCATTCGTAGACCATCTGTAGTCATTTCACTTTTTTGTTAGTGCAGGTTAAGCATAACCTGCACAATATTGCATTGTGGAAAAGATTACCTAACCTGTGGCAGATTCTTAATCACATAAGCTGCCTGTTAAAAGTACTACTCGTAAGTGTATATCCAAATTCAATATTTTTAATGGACAATACAAGTGTGTGTGCATGCTTGTGTGTCTGTGTGTGTGTGTGTGTGTGTGTGTGTGTGTGTGCGCATTCATGTGCATATGCGTGCGTGTGTACATGCGTGCATGTGTGTGTGCGTGTGCGCGTGTATTCATGTGCATATGTGTGTGTGCATGCGTGCATGCGTGTGCATGCATGCTCTTGGAATAAGATGGTTAACTGAAACTCAGCAATGGAGGTCTTATTTTTCTGTCTCCCAAGGTTATTTAAACCAAACGAGCTGCCTTTTCCCCCAGCGTCCCAGATCATATAGAGCACGGGCTGCAGCCTAATGCCTGTCTGAGAAACGCTATTTTGCATGAAGCTTGATTATTATCTGCAACAAAAATTGTTAACAGCTGGGCTGTTCATGGCTGATGGTCACATAGTTTATATATTGAAACTGTTGGAATGTGAACAATTGCCTCTTTCATTTTCTCACAAACCCTAATATAGTTTATATGAACTGTTCCTTTTAACATCCTTGTTTAAAACTTTTACAGGCCGCTGGGGTTTGGTATTTACAATCTTCAAACCCCAGCTTCAGCAGATGATAAGGTTGCACTGGTGGTCTTTTAAATGGGGACTGTCTGGGAGCATGAACTCCTCCTGTACATTTTTTTTTTTTTAAAAAGACCCTCTTTTGACAGGTTATCTTATTTTGGAAAAGACAAAGCAGCACGTTTCATTTTATTTGATTTGGATTGGGTTATTATTCTGCCTAATCAGGTTTTAACAAGGTTTTACCCAGGTATGTAAAACATGGGCTGTGATCTGCCACCCACCTTCAAGGTCTCAGGAAGGTTAAATTGTACCAGATTGAGGCTGAGCCTCTGCTTTTTCTACTGCAATTTCCAAGGTCGACGTAGGCTAAACCGCAAGGAAACCAGCCAGCCAAACCTTCACTCGATTCTGATGTCACAAACTGGTTTGCATCCAGTTTACCCCCCCCCCCATGATTTTTTTGTATTCATAAATAAGAGTGCTGAAAAAGAGGACTGTGACTGTGGTGGAAGTTGCTCTGGGTAAGAGTGTCTGCTAAATGAATATAATGTACAGAACCCACAAAACAGGGCTCAATAAATGTAAATTTTGTATTTTTTAGCAGTAGTCAACATTGCCTTTGTCACTGTAATGCATACAGATATGAGACACATGCAGATAACTCAGTTAAGACACAAGGGTTCTATTGCCACATCACAAAGAAATTGCTAGAATGTGTCAGCAATATATCAATGGAAGCCATGTAGCTATTAGTTAGAAACTCAAGTGGGAACATTAAACATTAAACTCAATCTCAACAAGAACTCAGGAGTAAACAGTCTTCCCTTTTTGTTTTTATTCTCAAACATCTCTCCATTCAACACACTGAGTGTGATGTGTGTGTGCATGTCTGTTTTTGAGGGGGTCTGCTTGTCAACTGGAAGAATGTGTCCTCCCCAGTTCAGTGAGCACCTTGCAAAGGGTCTCACAGTTTAACCCATAATTATTACAATTAACATAATACACGTATTAACAGCCCAAAATTACTTCCAAATGGCTTTGCAAAAACTGCACCCGTGGCAAAAAAAAAAAGATTATGATTTTGGATGGTTATGGAATTTCTCGGATTAGTTGTGTTTATGTCTGCTTGTCATTTTATAACACCAGTCAGCTTTATTCGTTATGTTTCTTTTTTTAATAGTGTGCAATATTGGCCAGAGATTCCTAGTCTTATAATCACCCAGTATCAGTAATATTAAGCCATTTCACATTTCAGGGCCCTTAAAAATCCATTCAGTGGACTCCTTGTGTGGTTTATACGATGTTCAGAAAGCTTCTACATTGTTTCTGAGCACAGGCCGTGGTCCTCAGTGTCTGGTTTGCCAGTTACTTTTGTCTCAGAGTGTAATCATGGCAAGTGTTTCTGGGAAAGCCCAAGGGTGGTGGTAGTGGGGAGGATGGCCTCTGTGAGCAGTAGTATTGCCTTAGCGGTACGGATTCTGTCACAAGTCCATTTATTGGCCCCGTTCTTTAAAAATTCTTCCTTGCCCAGTAAACAAATGCACACACATTTAGCAGCCGGTCACTGCAGCAGTAATTGCGCCGTCAGGATCAGCTTTCTGTCCACCTGCGACGCTGCTGCGCTGGCGGGCGGGGGGCTGCAGTTTCAGCTGCAGCAATTTACCATGCCGCTCATGGCCTCCGCAGCAATTAGAGTAAGCAGGCAAGGACTCCCGATAATTAGAACCATGTCAGCCTGTATTTACGAGAGCTGGAGCTGTGGGTGTATCATCAGGCTATTGTTTAAGATTTTGTCACAGCCATGAAATTCTGCGGGCGGTGGTGGGGGGGGTGTCGCACCCTGTGAGCTGGCAGCCTCTCCGGTGACTCTGTCTGGTCTTGCTGCGGAGAGACGTGTCACTTACCGTCCCACTGAGTTCCACCGCAGAACTCTCCCAAATGACTGGAAACAACCGTCCGATGTCAACGGGAGAAGGGGGTGGGAGGAAAAAGGCTCCTGGAAGTAAGCCATCAATAACAACGATTACTACTGGGAGTATAAATCTTACCAGTTATCCTATCAGAACAGTATAGATTCTCGGATTCTTGGGATATTTAAATTTTAATATTCCAGAGTGGAGCTGAGCCAGCTTGGCTTTTATCATTTGTAGATAATGTTCTCAACAGACTGTTGACAGAGAATGCCTTGCCCTTGTTTGTTATGGAATAGCAGCGACGTTACTTGACTAAATATTCAAACAAGTTTTTGTCTTCCAACGGTCTCGACATGGAAAATGCCTCAGTTACACGTTGTGTTATAGTTATGTTACAAATAATGATTGTATGATCATTTTAGTTACAATGCATTTTATGAGGAAAATTGATCAGGAAATGTAAGTGAATGTATACACTAAGCCAAAACAGTACTAACTGGGATGGAAAAACGTGCTTATTATTACAAGTAGTAGTAGTAATAGTGCATATAATAGATGTTGCTGTTGTTATCATTGTTAATGGCCATAGTAGAGGGCTGTAATATCAGTGTTAATGTTTGTATTTTCAGTATTTGCCTTATATTTAAATTTACAGTATGTGATGGTATTACATAAGCAAACTATAATATAGAAAACATAGAGATGGTTAATTTACCGCTGAATTATACATTCATATGTAATATATTTTAAATCACATACACTCTTTGACTGCTCAAAATCAGGCTTGCAATCTCTACAATAAATTCAATTGAATGAATGCTAGTTCAGCCAATGAGCAGACAAACATTCACACAACACTCAGTATAGTAAGTTACAAAGCGCAAATACGAAACATATGAGACGTTAAAAATTACAACAATAAATTAGGTCACTCTCACCCACCCACACACTCAGAAACCCTGTGATGCAACACTCTCACTCACGTCAATAGGGCCTTAGTCACCACAATGAATCCTCATGTTTGATTACGCTAAAACAAATTAAAGAGTGCATATCATAGAGAGGTCATAAGTCAGATTTGGCATATGGATATTCCCAGTCATAGTAAGGGGTTGCAACTGTTTTGCCTCATATGTCTATGTGGAAACATCACTGTCAAGACAGCTGTAACCTCACAGAGTGTCTGAATTTTTCTCCCCGAACAAATGTGATTGTATCTTGTCGAGCAGTGGCTGAAATGGCAGTTGGGAAAGGTAGCAGTTTTGAACCCGCAGTTATTCAAATTCCACTTCAGCTGCACGGCCAATGCTGTCCCAGCTTTTCATTCAGTTTTCTGGCAGCGTTGCCTGGACTGGTCATCGACCACTTGAAAGAAACACAATCACACACACACACACGCATATACACACAGCTACGCTGCACACGAAGGGGAAAATCTGGAGAGGGCCGATGGTTTGACTGAGAGACGAACTCGGTCTGACCGGCAGGGAATGTAATGAATGCTGTTCAGAAAACCACATATCTGCGTTCTGACAAACAGGCTTGGTCTCCTTTGATGTGGAGGTATTAAACTTCGGAGAACCCCCTTGTTTTCGCATCACTTCTCCCCCAGAAGCGCCCACCGCCAGCGGCCCCCTCACTCTCCCCGCTTAGCGCCTGCCAGTGGGGCCCCAAAAACCAGGGCTCGGCCAGATTAGGAATGGCGTGAGCCTCCATGCTACAAGAGGGCCAGCCTGCTCAAAGAAATGTTCCTGGCTAATGTGGTGCTGTTTTTTTTTCAAGGCCTACTGCTAGACTGGGCAGCAGGAAATGGACGTGTATCATCTAATCGCGGGGTGAAGCTGGGTCTGGTTGCTCCTGTCTGGCCGAGAGGGGTGTCTGGCTTGCCTTGAGGAGAGTGCGCCATACCTGATACTAACACATTCCGTGCTTCGGAGTTAATGAAGAGCCAAGAGCAGACATCGAGCATGCAGGGCTAGTCCGACATTCCCTGTGTTCACACTGTACAGTACATAAATACCGGGGCTAAGGGAAGTGTTAAAAAAAAAAATGCTGACTCTATTACATTCACCATTTATGCACACTCAGAGAGGAAAAAAGGGCAACCCCACCCCCCCTCACCCCACCCCTTCTTTTATAATTCCCCAATTTCCCTGGAACATGCATGGAAATCTGAACGGGATCAAGAAATTATTTTTTAACTGCTTTCATGGGAATTCCCGGAACCCCGGTCCGAGGCGATCTCTGTGGATTCATTAAATCTGCATCATTTCTCATTAAAGTAATGAAGCCCCTCGACCCTCCCTCTTTTCCCAAGCCAGGACGCTAGCTCTGCAGTCATTACAGTGCTGAGAAATGAACAAAGCATTCTGTTTTCAGCCTGACCTTTTAAACCAATATGCTTTTGCTTTTATTAGTGCATCGTGTAGGGCTTGACGTACGCCCCCTCCCCATCCCCACCCCACCCTCCCCCCTCCCCAGCGCGCGTAGGATGACGAGTGAGGAAACAAATTACGCACCTGGTAAAACAAAAGTAAACCAATTTCTGCCAAAGGCCCTTTTTTAAGAGGATGATAGCTATGTCAATAATGTAAGCCTTAAAGCAATAAAGGCTTTTTACTGTAGCTGATCCCCGGGGTAGTGACTGGAAAGCCCTGGCTGCACTTTAACATATCTGTTCTGCATGACGCCGAGTTTCAGCTTTTTCACGAACCGTGGAAACCGCACTGACTTGTGTTTACATCTCGGTTACTGACATCTTGCTCCCTTTTTCCTCACCCCCCCCAACTCTGTTTCGCTCTTCAAAAGGAATGCGCAGGGAGTCTGGATCTATCCCACAATGCCATGCATCAAAATAAGTGCGCTGACTTGCGCCCAAGATCTTCCTGGCCATCAAACGAAAATGGAAAAAAAAAGGAAAGATTTTTTACTTCCCAAGACTCAATTCTCACAACTTAACTGTGCACATACATAATTCATGACTCTCTTTTCGAATTTGTTGTTGAGATTGTGTTACATTTTTAACCCCCTCCCCTTTCCCCGTTCAGATGTGAGAAGGCTGTAGGCGCCTTTAGCCTTTATTTTCGCTCCTTCACAAAAGGAGGAGGAAGGGCACGTTGGTAACCGCCCGAGCTGCAAAAAGAGTGCTGCAGCCCGCGATTGTATCAGCCAACAATCTGCACGCCTAGCGCATTTTACCTTGCGAGGAAGTGCGCGCGAGGCCAGCTGGATGGTGGTGGGGGGGAGGAACGGTGGAGACGAGAGGGAACGGGGCCTAATTGAAACAGGCGACTGCTGCAGCGCAGACAGGAAATAAAAGTAAGGCTGGTTCCTGGGCCGGATTAAATGAGTTGTTTCGAGAGAGAGAGAAAAAAAAACGGCAGACGGCATCAGGAAGAGAAGACTTACGCCGTGCGAGGTAACGGTGAGGTCGCTCAGAGCGCGGCTCCCAGGCTGTGTCTTCCCAGAATCCCCTGATGTGACGACTCGTGTGTCCTCTTAAAATCAGCTCCAATGGGGCCGGATTCAGAGAATGTATTACCGAGGGCAAACGCGCTTAAATATGCCCCCGCGTTGCTGTATTCATTGTTTTGATGTATTTCGGCCATTTTGAGCGCCTTGTGTTTGTATTTAAGGATTCAGACAGTTGTGGGCTGTGTTCACCTGGGCCACTGAAACCTGACTGAAGTCTGCTGAGAGTGACATTGTCATTGGGTGATGATTTGAGCAGAGGCTCCTTTCCATAGTAACCTCCTTAAGAGGATAAATTTCACAGAAAAAAAAAACACAGAAAATTGTAAACATTTTACCATCCAAAAAAGATCACCATGCAGATATTTGCATAGTAGTTTCCCATTTCCATTCCATACTGTCCATTTTTTTAGTAAGCTAATGTACAATGTTCAAAGTCCTACATAGAAATTAGTGCATCTGGCGCTCTGTACCAAGGATTCTAGCCCAGAACATCCATCTCCAAGAGGAATTAAGTTCCATTCATCCCTCAAAGAAAACACAGGCATTACTGAAGGGTGGAATTAGACTGTGAAAGTTGTAGAACATTACTGCAGAACTAGCTGACTCGCCTTATCAGAGGCCAGGCCCGCAAACCCCCTCTGTCACCACGCCAACTCACCAGGCGACCCCCGATCAGCCTTCACCAGCCAAAGCGGCGGACATCTTGGCTCAAATCTCAGAGAGCGCGCACTCTGTGCTTCCCGAGTTTAGTCTACCACGCGGCAAGCCAAGGCGCTGCACGGTTCCCATGGCAGATTCCGATCACTCGAAAGGGGCCTGCTGGGTAACTTCAGTGCACGCAGAGTGAGAAACTGGCGAGGCTGCAAATTCATTTTCACAGATATGGTCCATTCTGTTTGGGTTGGAAAGGCCTTGATTACTTTTCTCATTAAGCTTTTTTTTCTTTCTTTTCTTTCAATACTCTGTTGCTCTATGTTTTATTACATGTGGGTAACACAGAAATGTTTAACAGAGCATTTTGTTGACCAGAAGCCCAGCAAACACGTAATGTTCTGACTGTGCTTCCGATAAGTTGGGAAAAAAATTATAACAGTATTAAGACATCCCCTTTAAGATTTTCAGTGTTTTTATTTTTGTAAAACTTCCCCTTTAAGGTATTTCACCCAGAAGGATTTTTCTTTCACAGTCTGCCCAGATGGAGTTATTTGAGAGCAGCTCAGATAGTAGACCGAACCTGTCTAGAGATAGAGGCAAAGCTCCATAAATCCCAGAGCACACACAACCCTAACCGCATTTCCATATACCGTTCACACAGCCCAGCCAACCAGGGTGGTGCTACCGCTACAGAACGTGATCCACTTAAAATGAGACACTCAAGTTGCCTTTTTATTTCATCCGTGCGATTATGAGGGTCCAGGAGTCTAATATAACAACAGCAGAAATACAGTGTCCTATCGCTGTCTGTCTTGGCTAGAATAAACAGACTTCCCGTAAGTCATTCTTAGATGTTTCATTGTAAATGGGTGTAAGTCTGGCTGAAAAAATTATAATAATAATGATAAGGCATTCTACCTCTGCCTCAAGACATTTTGTCAGAGGGGAATACCACATTGTGAAATTGGATTTATTTTTATTGCACCCAGTGATTCTCTGACACGGTCAGGCTTTAAGGGCTGTGCTTCCTCGTGATTGGACAAGGGCAGAGGAAGCGTGTGTGCTTGCGTCCTCTCTGTGTGCCATGGAGCCGTCATAGCAGTGTCTCAGGGGATTGAATAAAGGGGCACTGATCCTGCATAAACAGACATGAGGTCTGGAAGTCTAGCACTGCTGCCTCTGCTGTCTGTGGTGCCCTATCCTGGAGTCTGGAGAGCTTCTGTGTGTCTTAGTGTCTGACAGCAGCCATCCTAACAGGATGGAAACCTAGGATCCCTAGAGTATGTCCCACTAGCTAGTGTGCAGACACACACACACATGCATGCATGTACACATGCACTGACTCACACATTCACGCTGACAAACATACATACGCAATCATTCACCCTTATACACTGACATATTCTATTATATACGCACACACACTCATGCATTTATACACACATATACACATGCATGCACACGCTAACATATGTGAGCACACATTCACATGTTCATACTGACGAACATACGCACACAATCATGCACCCTAATACAGTGATATAGTCTAGTACACACATACACACACACACACACACACACACAGTCATACATTCACACATGCTGACACATACTCACACACACACACACACACACACACACACACAGAGGGTAACTCTTGAATGGCCCGCCACGCTCCCAGGGTCTCCATGGCTACATTTGTCCGAGTGGAACACGCAGGGGAAGAGCAATCAGCTTTTTATTAATTCCTCCAATTCATGCAGTGATTAAGGCGGCAGTGATTCCGTTTCCCCTGTTCTCGTCTGGCTCAAACGTGCACGGGGATCCGTGCGCCCCCTGCCCCCCCCCGCGCTCCTCAACCCGCCCCCTCCCACAGGCCGCCTCGGCCGGAGCTCAGACTGTTTACAGACACACCCGGGTCAGCTGGTGTCTGTTTCTTATAAAGGGATATCAAAAGAGCATCCAGCTCGAGGTGCAGCACCTGTTTCCTGCATTTCCACTACATGTGTAGTCATTGTGTTCCAGTCATGCTCTGAGACTGAAGACATTTTTTTCCTTCCCTTTTCAACAATGTCTTAGGGGTATTTGGAAAAACAATATGAGAACCCCCAATGTCCTGCTGTATTACATATTTATAGTAATTCCTGTCAACTTTTGACATTCATTTGTATTGATAAGATTCTATTCTGGGATAAGGAATCAGGCTGAAGTGCAGTTAAAGTGAAGCAGTAATTGGTCCTGAAAGCTGTTATTGGTGAAAACCTCACACCCGGAGCTGAAATTATAGAATATCTCAATTGGTAAAAATGAAAAAAGAAAACATGAAATAAAAAGTTTTGAGTTAATCTGTCCTATCCAGAATAGCAGCATGGACTTCTTGCCATTCCAGAGTGACAGAAGCTTGCAATTCAGATGACAAATTAGATTGGAATTTGGGCAGGTACTCCCAGATTTTGTCCTTCCTGATGTGGTCACCCAGCTCTTGCTTCAGTGGGAATGTTGTTTTTACCATTCTGCTCCTTATTACTGTGTCACTGTGTGCGTGTGAGCGGTGAAAACAGGCCTTGGTAGTTTGGCCCTAGGATTGATTGCTTTTTTGATTTTTTTTATATATGTGTGTGTGTGTGTGTGTGTGTGTGTGTGTGTGTGTGTGTGTGTGTGTGTGTGTGTGTGTGTGTATATATACACTCACCGGCCACTTTATTAGGCACACCTGTCCAACTGCTCGTTAACGCAAATTCCTAATCAGCCAATCACATGGCAGCAACTCAATGCATTTAGGCATGTAGACATGGTCAAGACGATCTGCTGCAGTTCAAACCGAGCATCAGAATGGGGAAGAAAGGTGATTTAAGTGACTTTGAACGTGGCATGGTTGTTGGTGCCAGACGGGCTGGTCTCAGTATTTCAGAAACTGCTGATCTACTGGGATTTTCACGCACAACCATCTCTAGGGTTTACAGAGAATGGTCGAAAAAGAAAAATATCCAGTGAGCGGCAGTTCTGTGGGCGAAAATGCCTTGTTGATGCCAGAGGTCAGAGGAGAATGGCCAGACTGGTTCGAGCTGATAGAAAGGCAACAGTAACTCAAATAACCACTCGTTACAACCAAGGTATGCAAAAGAGCATCTCTGAACGCACAACACGTCGAACCTTGAGGCAGATGGGCTACAGCAGCAGAAGACCACACCGGGTGCCACTCCTGTCAGCTAAGAACAGGAAACTGAGGCTACAGTTCGCACAGGCTCACCGAAATTGGACAATAGAAGATTGGAAAAACGTTGCCTGGTCTGATGAGTCTCGATTTCTGCTGCAACATTCGGATGGTAGGGTCAGAATTTGGCGTCAACAACATGAAAGCATGGATCCATCCTGCCTTGTATCAACGGTTCAGGCTGGTGGTGGTGGTGTAATGGTGTGGGGGATATTTTCTTGGCACTCTTTGGGCCCCTTAGTACCAATTGAGCATCGTTGCAACGCCACAGCCTACCTGAGTATTGTTGCTGACCATGTCCATCCCTTTATGACCACAGTGTACCCATCTTCTGATGGCTACTTCCAGCAGGATAACGCGCCATGTCATAAAGCTCGAATCATCTCAGACTGGTTTCTTGAACATGACAATGAGTTCACTGTACTCAAATGGCCTCCACAGTCACCAGATCTCAATCCAATAGAGCACCTTTGGGATGTGGTGGAACGGGAGATTCGCATCATGGATGTGCAGCCGACAAATCTGCAGCAACTGCGTGATGCTATCATGTCAATATGGATCAAACTCTCTGAGGAATGTTTCCAGTACCTTGTTGAATCTATGCCACAAAGGATTAAGGCAGTTCTGAAGGCAAAAGGGGGTCCAACCCGGTACTAGCAAGGTGTACCTAATAAAGTGGCCAGTGAGTATATATATATATATATATATAATGTATATGTATATGTATATATATGTATACATATATGTATATACATACACATAATATACACACACAACACATACATATGTGTGTGTACATATTGTGCTTATATATTCTCTCTCTCTCTCTCTCTCTCTCTCTCTCTCTCTCTCTCTCTCTCTCTCTCTCTCACACACACACACACATACATATATTTGAATTCCCCACTTGTGCACTGCTGCTGTACCCTTGAGCAAGGTAGGCTACCCACAATTGCCGCGGTAAATATCTAGCTGTATAAATAGGTAACATGTAAAGCATCTGCTAAATGACAATGACATAATGTAATAATGATGTGGTGAAATGGTTCAGGTGTTTTGGCATATGGGCTTCAAACAGTGAAAGGCGTGTTTCATATCATTGGTGTGTGAAAGGTCCGTAAGGTGTGCACAGGTTCATTAGTGGGGGCTTGTTAAAGCGTTTCCTCTGTTTTCATTTACATTATTGTCATTTAGCTGTTGCCCTCATCCAGAACGACTTAACTACATTACAATTTTATCCATTTATACAGCTGGATATTTACAGAGGCAATTCTGGGTTAAGTACCTTTCCCAAGCCCTGCCCAAGCACTTTGCCATCCTGGCGTCCTTTTTAAAGGCATTTAACCCCCCTCATCCCTGCATTCAGAGTATAGAAGCAGCCCCCCCTACATTAGCTGTGTTTCCCCAAATGCTGTCCCAGAAAATTAAAAAGCACAGCAGATACATCACAGCACGCAGCAAGAGTCCTCAGCGGTGGCGGAGTGTTCAAATGCAGACTGTCTTCATCGATCACACTTGCGATCAGTTCACTCAAGGCAAAGCCGTGACGGTATTGTGCTCACTCTCTCTTGTTATTGCGTTCCCTGCGTCATCTCCCCTTTTAACAAAGGAAGAAGTTTTTTTTTTTTTTTTTGAAACTGCGCGTCCCGCGTCTGGTGTCTTATCAGCGGCACTTAACGATGAAACCGTAATTATAATATACGACTCCGCACTTTTTTTTGCAAACGTCACTCGCGGAGATAAGAGCGGTCGCTTACGTCCCCCTCCCTTGTGTTTTTCTCTCACGGTGTTGATGTGATCTTTTTGGGAAAATTTATGACCGTGTCCATTTTGCATGTATCATTGTTTTATGCGAGTGGAGTTTATGATTGACGGAACAGATAAGCCTCGCTGATGTCAAATATTACAGGTGTAATGTGATAGTTATTGAAAATGTAAACATTTTCAGGAAAGACGGCTGTATCTCCAAGCCCCCACTTCCACGTCCCCTGCTGTAAGCACAGATAACAGTAATTAAAGAAAAAAAAGCGTGCGCGCTAAACGCCGGGAACGAGCAAACCGGAAAGCTTGTTGACTTTTGAATAAACAGTTATTTCACACTTTCAGTAGGTGATGACTTAGTGTTTTTACAGGTGCCGCTGTAGCTAGGTGTTCTCGTGTGCAGTTTTGCTTTTTAACTTTTATCAGTATTGTTTTAGTATTGTGGTGAAAACAACAGTGTGTAGGACTACGGCTGGGAAAAAAGATGGAATCGTGCCGGAAGGTACGCTGTGAGTTGTAAACACAGTCATCTCGACAGGCTCTTCATTAGTCTTGGGAAAATGATATTGAGAACAAGCCACATGTAGCACGTGAAAAAAAATTCAACAGTTGGGTAAAACATGCATACATTTGCAGGTACCCATAGACACTGCTACAGGTACACGCATGTTCACATGCACATGGACACACGCGCACAGATACACAGATGCACACACACACCCATTTTTGTTCTCTTTGCTCCTGGCAATAAATTGCAGAGAGAAAATTTCCCTTTTGTTGGCCCACCTGTGCAACAAATCAGCTTCATCGCAATCACGCCAGTGCAACATGTCTGCACAGATACGAGTGGCACCTCTCTGGGCCTGTTCTGTTTCTCTCTCTCTGTCACACACACACACACACACACACACACACACACACACACACACACACACACACACACACACACAGAGTCTTCTGTATACACTGACACACATGCACATATACTCACAACTACACATGTACAGACAAATGCACATACACTCACAACCTGTACATATTAACAGACAAATAGATACACACACACATACACCCAGCTCTTCTCTGGCTGTCACTTTCTGTCTGCTCCTCTGTCTCTCTCAGTCATGCTCCTCCCCACCCAATTTTGACATGCTCCCTGAGTTTCCCATCTCCTCAGTCTGCCACAAATAACCACAAAATCATCAGTGCTTGCTGCTTACTGAGCGTTATATTTAACTGCTGGAGCAACTCCACACCTCTTTCATTCAGAGATAATTTAGCGTTCAGAACCCGCAGAGCTGCACTGACTCACGGTCGTCACGGCAATGTGCAGGCAACAATGACACCAGCAGAACATACACCAACACAAATATGTATTTCGGGCAGGGAAGATTTATTTCACAATAGAATAGTGTGTGAACTAATCTGACAGGCATTACCAGCCATACAAATGCACACGTACTCATTCTGAACATGCCTGTGGCAACATTTTTTAACTTTTGGTTGGGTAAAGAGTTTTGTTGTTGGTTTTTAATTTTTTTTCTTTTCTCGTGGCGCGCATCAGCGAAGAGCGGTGCAGAATATTCTGGACAGGGATTTTGCTTGTCGCTCCCGGTCGCCAGACACACCATAATGTCACCCCCCCCAGCCACCGTCCGCCGCTCTGGGGAAAGGGCCGGCGCATTTTCGGAGTGAAGGGTCAGTGGGTTCTGAGTGACGCAGAACAGCAGCTCCAGGCCCAACTTTGAGGCCCCCAAGGAGCGGTGACATCACCATGTGTGTCTGCAGGGCTTCCATTTTTAGAAGCCAGGCTTCGGAGGCATGATGCAGCGCGGCGTGCCGGGCAGTAGGGCCCTGGATAGCAATGACCCATGCTGATTGAAATGCGTTAGATGCGTTAAATGCCAGTTTTGTGAAAGTTGCTGGGAGGAGCCCTGACCATCGGTTTCTCTGACAGTCTGTGTGTCTGTCCAGACTGTCCCATGTTGGAAATACTGAAATCACATATTTTAAGACACAGGCACACACATACACACAGCACTAGGATATGCTGTAATAAGTGATCTGTGTACTGTCTTAATGTGCCTGTGTGTGTGTGTGTGTGTGTGTGTATGTATGTACAAGCAAACATTCAGATAGATCAGTTCATAGATCGAGAGTCGCTTATTACAGCGTTTCATAGTGCTACAGTATTGCGCTGTGATGTAGTGTCAGCTGGGGTGAATTTCACCAGAGACAGATTTTTCCAAGGACTCACAGCAGGCCTCTGTGTCTCTTTCTCTCCCCCTCTCTCTCACGGTCCCCTCGCCCTTTCCTCCCGTGTGTTGCATCACGTCTCCACGGCAATGGCGCAGCCTCCGGACCGTGGACTGCGCCTCGTTGCGTCTCGCTCGTACCTGTTTACCCACGTCAGGTAGACGCTTTTGTTTCGGCTCGTCTGGCCCCCGCGGTTGCGTTCGGGGTCGCGCCGATGGCATGATTTATGGAGCAGGTGATTGGAGGCTCGCTGCCTCCCAGACCGTTAATGAAATCAAGATGTTCCGCTTCCCGGCCGGGGCCCAGAGCAGAGCGTTTGGGCCCTCAATAAATACTGTAACAGCTTTCTTAAATATGTGACAAAATATCTTAAAAGTTTATAGGGTGGCTTTTTTCATGGAAAGAAAAGGTCAGATTATATACTGCCACCTGTATGGAGGGAACAGGAGGGGAGGGGATTTGCGGGGGAATGGGGGGGGTGCAGTCAGTACAGCAGAGGCTGAATCCAGCGTTTCGTTGCTCAGTGCCTGCTGCGGCCTCCACCTGCTCTTCATTTTTCAATTTGTAACCAATCTTCTCACAATTGGGCACCAAATTAAAAGCGTAAATATGCCAGATATCCATCTTGTTTACTGCAGGGCTCCAGGGGCCTCACTTTGAGAGAGAGAGAGAGAGAGAGAGAGAGAGAGAGAGAGAGAGAGAGAGAGAGAGAGAGAGAGAGAGAGAGAGAGAGAGAGAGAGAGAGAGAGAGAGAGAGAGAGAGAGAGAGAGAGAGAGAGAGAGAGAGAGAGAGAGAGAGAGAGAGAGAGAGAGAGAGAGCGAGCCTTTACTTCCAATCAAAGACCACATCCATTCACCTCACTGTTTTTTTTTTTTTTTTTTTTTTTTGGTTGTTTTAAATGCTATCTGCTGCATGCTTCACTGCTTTATAAACAGTGTGCTAAGGTTACTGAATGATTATACTACTGGTACAACTGTGTGGTATCTGCCTTCCTCAGATGTGTGGTATGGAAGGAAGACTAGATGCAGTCTGTTATACACAGTGCAGGTCAGACAGAACAGCTGGCCAAAGCCTGGCTTCCCATCTCACCAGAATGTTGCTCTGACCATGTAGGACCATACCCATCCACTTGTGTGTGTTATCTAACTGCTCAGCAGGGCATCGTATTACACTTCTGTGTGTCAGGCCGGCTCTAGAAATCTCTCTTGTCAAAATGGTGATAAAAGATTGCAATAAAAGTGTGATGGACTGATAAACTGTGGTAACAGGCCTCTCCGGTCCTCTGGTACTGTCAGCGCTCCTGAAGACTACTTTGTGCTACCAGAGGGGGATTCTGGGACACTTGGGGTACCACGCCTTTGGTTAGTTTTGACATTCACTTGTGTCTGTGTGGAATTTTATGCACGAATTCACCTGTTCATTCATATGCATGTGTGTATTCTTGCATGTTGTTTCAGAAGGACTTGAGAAAGTTTTTCTCTCTCTTTTTTAATTTCTTTTGATGTTTGGCGGAAGTTCTGCAAAGACGTGTCTGTGCCACTGAACCGAAGGAGCATGCAATTAGGTCTTTCACTTGAAAAAGTGAGAGATCATTCAGTGCTTAAGGGATAAGCATCTCTTTCATTTGTGCCAGAGGCAAAAGCACAGTTTCTTGCTGTGCTGTGAGTTACACATCTTTTTCTGCATTTTCTGCATGTGACTAGTGCGGCACACCGGGCACGCGTAGTGGAGTCATTCGGTCCAAAAAGGGCCTGTGACTGACCGAGGCAGTGTGAGAACGTAGCATTCTTTGTAAAGGAAACCTGGCTTAGCAATTAACGCACAGTGCCTTGACTGACAGCCACATATAGCATTTAACCCCAAGCCCCTGTTCTGGGTGTCCCTCTGTTTTCTCACTTTAAGCGTTGAGCTCTCTCTCTCTCTCTCTCTCTCTCTCTCTCTCTCTCTCTCTCTCTCTCTCTCTCTCTCTCTCTCTCTCTCTCACTCCCTGTGTCCTCTCCCTCCCTCATAAGGAACCTCTGGCATGTAAAACAGTTGCGGGGCCTTGCTGAAAAGGGTTATTGTCTGATAATATCAGAGGCGCACCTCTCCCATTTGAATGCTTCATTCATAAAAGGAAGCGCAGTGATAACTGGCCTCTCTGAAGATCACTTTCTGATTAATCTGTCCTTTTGTTCGCAGATAGTTTTTTTTTTTTTAACGTTGTTTAGTTATGCTGATCATTTTTACATTGTCTGCTTAATGGTCATTTAAATGCATCAGTATATTTTTAGTTAATGTAATTAAACACAATTGTTAGTGATTTTTTAGTGGCTTAAATCCTTGCAAAAAGCTGGCTTTCGACTTTAGTGTTTTCTGTCTGAATTTAGGAGGAGATCTAGAGACAAAATCAGATTAAGGTTCAAATGACTGTTCATAAACAGCCAAATAGCAATATATCTGTGATGTTGTGCAGCACCCGTTTTAACTAAAACCGCAGAAACTTGAAATAAGGAGACACTTTCATAGCTGTTACTCACGCTTTTTCCAGCTGAAACCTCTCTGCTAATGTTTTCAAAATGTTCCCTGAGCTGCAGGGTTTAGCAATCCTGCGAGGTTGCAGCAACAGCACAGCGTTCTAACATAATTAGAACATTATGCATTACCTGAGTCACAGATGGTCACCTGTCTGTTCTCGATCAAGCAGAAATAAATAGCCACGCACCAGGGCTTGGATGGGGGACAATGGCGCTTTTCACGGGGTTTGCCGAAGCAGGCGAGGGAGTTAGAAAGTTAGAGGGAAGTTAGAAACATGCACCTTGGTGCCACACAGTAAGAGCTCTCAGCTTGCACTCTGAATAATTTCTACATTTGGAAATATGGGGAAAAAAAACTCCCCACCAGAAGTGACCACCTTCAGTTGTTCTGATGAAGACACGGTTATAAACAGCCTGGTTTTCAGCCACAATGCTGCAATTATAAAGTTGTAAAGTTATTTATAAAACGTATTCATTGAAATTCAAACAGTAACCTGTATACCAAAGGGCTTGTATGATAAAATATCCCATGCAATACCTTAATAGGCAGTGTAGGATATGGCACTGATAAACAAACTAATCAAGTAAGCAACAATGCAGTGTTTAAAAGAGCTGCTTCTCTGCGTCACATCGGGATTCATTTCCCTTTTGCGGTCATAATACCGAAACCATAGGTGGGGACTGTTGCTAACTGTGTCCTCTCTGCGGCCACAGCTAGAAATAGAGGGTTACGTGTTCAAGGTTGGCATAAGGTTAATCAGATGTCAGAACTGTGCTAAGATTCTCCTCATAGTGCGCACACCCCGAGCGCCTGTTTTGTTTGTTCGGTGTTTCCCTGCGTACCCCCGAGCTGGCGGGAGGCACACCTCTCGCCCACACGCCCGCCGGCTTGTTTTATTTGAATGAGCTTTACATGGCTATCGCCGATCTGATGTAGCACCAAGGTCTGTTTACAGAAACGTGCCGCTGGTGTCTTCTACTTCTCCCCCAAAGCCCCAACACCGATGCTGGCAGGGGGAGGCCCTGCACCCTGAAATTAGGGAGATTCCCTCTGAGAATCGGACGTCCCGAGTCAGGCAGGTTTGCATAACGAGGGGGAAGATTGAGCAGGGTGGTGTTTGTGTTTGTTCGCACTGTGTTTATTTTCAGTGCGTGGGCTTTTGGGCAGTAGCTTGTAGTCTGTCCATGTGTGTGCTTTCTGCGGTATTTTTGGTTATTGAAACATGGATTTTTTTATGCAAACTCCACTAACTTGTTTTTGTGTTAATATGAAGTAATATGGCGGGCTCAGTTATTGTGTCCAATATCCAATTTACATATATGTGACTTTACATGTACTGTATGAGTTTTGTTTCATCTTTTGGCTGTGTACGTACACAAGTACATGCACAAGTATGCACTGTTGCTTTGTGTCAGTTAGAAAACACTAACAGACAAATGTGAACACGCATTTCTGTTGCCCTCTCCATATGTTTCTGTATGTTTATATATGTGTGTCTTTTTCTGCATTTTTGTGTGATTGCTCATGTGTGCAGTGTTTTTGTGTGTAAATGATCTGTAAACATGTTTTTGTGTAGACGCTGTATATGTGTACTGTATGTGTGTATACTGGAGGCCTGCTCAGTGCATGCTCCTCCATTCTGGCTCCCTGCTCTTTGCTGCTGTCGGCCTCTCAGATCCAGTTCATTCAGCTTCTCAGGGTCTTCAGGACGCAGTGAATCTCTGTCCGTCCTCCATTATCTTTCATAGCCAGCACCCCATTGTCACTTCGCCATCAGCTCTCCTGGCCCGCGGGTCACAGGGGCCGAGTGTAACCCGATACCCTGCCAAGCACTCCCTTACCTGTCATATAAATAGTCATCTCGAGTGAAACAAGGCCGGGGGGGGGTGCTTTTGCAGAAACGCTGCAGAGAGGAAAAAAAAGGGGCAGTTTAACTGGATCCTTCATGGAGCTGTTTGCGGACAACGCGGTGCCACTTCGGACCCCTCCGCGCGGCAGAGCAGAACAGAGCTCCATTTTACACTCCTCCGCTTTCTGGGGGGAGTCACCTCGTGCCCCTCTCTCGGCAACACAAGCACGCCTTTGTGACTCGCGACTATTTTTATGCATTCTGCGTGGCGAATAAGTGCGGAGGGCCTGTTTTAATAGGAGTCCTGCTGGAAATGGAACCTTATTCCCCCCCAAAAATGGGACCCCCTTCAGCAGGGCGTGGGGGATGTAGAGAGGGAGGCATTTTTGCATTTACACGCCTTGTGATAAGTGCGTTTAACTGATGGCGCAGAGCGGCCTTTTGTTTTACGTCCGCGCTGGGTGTCATAGACCCGGTCCCCATGCAAATCCAAGCTCGAGCACAGCAGAAGCAGCAGCAGCAGACAGCGTGTCCCAAATAGATTACCAAAGGTGAGACATCCTGCTATTTAAAGCGATGTTTACATGAATCACGGCGTAAGCACTTTATCGGGATCTGAACCAGGCCGGTTAGGATGTTGCTTCATAAAGGCAATGGCGAGAAAATTCCCAAATGTGCACTCCGCAGTGCCTATCAGAGATACGATTGTGCTGTCAACTGCCACGCTTATCTGTCAGGTTCATTCATGCGTTGTCTTTTTTGATTGACTCTTTCCCGTAAACTACAGTACTTACGCATGACTGTAAATAATACTTTCGCTTTCATACAAGCAAAAATCTTGGCTATATTCATAGTGAATTTTTTTTTCCTTTCCAAAGGAAAGAAAGTTGCCGAACTGTGCCCATGACGATCTTACGGGTCAGTTGGGTTTAAAGCCAAAGTCGATATAACTGTTTGTTTTTTTCTTCTTTTCCCCTCAAAGAAGGAAAAATAAATAATGCTTTGGCAAGGCTTCCGTAAGCACTGCCCAGATTTCCCCAGCTCATCTGTGACCATGTGTCTGCACTGTCTGTCTTCGTTCAGGCCCTGATGTGTGGCTCTCGGATGATAAAAAGGAAAGTGAATTTGAGCATACACGTTTTTAAGTGTACTGAAGTCTGAGGGCCTTAACTAGCCTAGTGGAAAACCACTCTCCCCTCTCTCTCTCCTTCCCACTTTCTCCTCTCTTTCTCTTCCCTCCCTCCTTCTTTCCCCCTCTCTCTCTTTCTCTGCCCCCTCCCTCTCTCCCTCTGTCCATGTGTCTCTGTTTGCCTCTTACCATCTCTACCACTTTGAGGTAACCAGATACTGAGCCCTTCTGTGTGTGTGTGTGTGTGTGTGTGTGTGTGTGTGTGTGTGTGTTTTTCAAGGTGTCTGTGTGCATGTCAGTGTTTTGAGGTGTGTATATATAATGTTTGTGTGTTTCAAGGTGTGTGTGTGTGTGTGTGTGTGTGTGAGGTGTGAGGTGTGAGTGTATTTCAATGTGGCTTCTGAAATCTGACCCAACAAAGAGCTGGATTCAGTTCCAGTTGCTGCGCATTTCTCTAACACCAGGCTAACACGGCGAGAAAGAGAGAGAAAAAGAGAGAATACATTCCATTTGGACATAATGTTTGAGGATCCGAAAAAGAGAAGTAAAAGCCATCAAATTACCATCACCTGCGGAGAGAGAGAAACATATTTGATCATTTATGTCAGCCTACTCTAAATTAGTGATAATTTTTCATGGAACTCAAATTCCTATGCAATGATGGAGTTACACTCTCAATGGAAAAATGGATTTAAAAAAAGAAACACAACCTTTAACCAACTGTTTATGATCACAATGTGTTTACTTCATTTTTTCAACTAATCTGCCAGCGCATATTAAAAAAGGGCTTTTTTTTTTACAATGAAACAGCCTTAAAACATACCTTGGAAGCGGTCTAAGCTGTGAGTAATATCCTTTTGTGAGCGGGTGTTTAATTTGTGTGCTGGGCAGTAATGCGTGGCTCATGAGAGGCTTTCTGGGGGTGTTGCCGAGGGCAGCAGACGTGTCTTGCCAGCCTTTTCTGGGTGGAGAACGGAAACTGTAAACGGCGAATAATGAGCCGTCTTATTGGGGGAGAAAAAGCAGCAAGGAAACGGGGCTTCGGAGAGAGCTGACGTTACTGCGCCCATTCAGAAAACAAGCCGGCGCTTTAACGAGAGTCACCTGGCCCGAACGACCACTCCGCCAGAAAGGCGAACAGGTTGATTCTGTGCTGAGCGGTGAAAGGCGTTTTTTGTGTGTGTGCACGCGTGTGCGGGTCCCCGCACTGTACTCCTCTGTGTGACAGAGCCTGCACCAGTAGGCCGGGGCGTGTCGCTGCTGCGTGACCGGACCAACACCAGGCTGGCACTGTGTGCGCTCACTGCCAGTTTTCAACAGCTACTTTAAATGTGAGGAAAAAAAAAAAATCATACATTACCTTCCCCCTCAAACAGTGGCATTTCCCCAAATATCTCCTGAGTAGTGGTTTTACATTTTATTTTTCATAAGAAAACGGTTTCTCTGCCTTTGTTGGATCCACACAGGATGTCTCAGGAGTGATCCTTGCTGAATATATTCTGTTATTGGAGTTTAATTTTTTTTTTAAGTCAATTCCTTGCATGTGATCAAAACACATTGATATCTCAAATGATATTAATGTAGGTATTGCTCAGCAGTTCCTTTGTAAAGAATCTTCTGAAAGCATTGCTGACCGCTTTCCATTAAAAGTGACTGTGCGTCAGTACTGTAACACTGGACAGAGCGAACACCCATCCAATGGCCCAGTTCCCCATGATTGTCAAAGATGGCGGCATTGCTACCCCTCTCACCTCCGCGTGGCCCAATGAGGCAGAGAGGGTCACAAGTTCAGTCACCACCTCAGGCAAAGTCACTGAGGGTTTTGGGAATGAGGGGTGTAACAGTTACCAATAGGGGTATGAAACTCCCAGTAGAGGTATGAAAGTGTGAATGAAAGAATTTGTCACTGATTGTCAGTACTGCTTGCCTTGAAATGATTGGTGTTATCGCTAATTAAAACGAGGACCTGGGACTGACCGTTAATTGGCTCATTGGTTCCCTCTGTGTCTCTGATGGAGGAAGTGTAGGCCCGTCTGAGGCATCCAGCCCGATCTCGGCCCACTGGATACCGTTCTGCCCGTTTGCCCGTCCGCTCACCGCCGGCATTGTTTAGCGATCGCCTCTAAAGCCCGGGGCGGTGTTTCCGTCCAGCTGAGAATGCCCTGTGGCCTGTTATGGGTGTCAGATAGAAACCTGTATTTTCCTGCGTTCAGTAATTTTCTCACCACTGAAAACCCAGCCATCCGAAGCGCACCTCCCCTCCGACCTTTGCACCCAAAAAAAAAAAAAAAAAAAAAGGCGCCCTCCAGCTCCCGGCTCTCCCCCCTCTCTCTGTCCTCGGTGACTCCTCTCTCTCACAACCGCGCTTTGCGAGTGAACCGGAACCGTCGCCGCATGGAATGCCTAAACTGTGACCGATTGCCGACACTTTGCGAGAAAGAGAAATGGCTCAAATAGTAAATTTGAGGGGAAAAAAACGAGGGAAAAAACAGGAAGAGTTTATATTACTTTGTGTGGAAAAAAGGGAAAGATGACCGTACTGGCCTCCTCCTTTTACCTTAGATGGCTCGGGTGGGCTGGGCGGGCCGGGCAGCAGAAGTGCTGTGCTCCGCTGAACGTCACACTCCCGCTGCCCGCTGAGCCAATGGCGGCTGCTCTGGCAATAACGCGCTGGCATTCGGTAACGGGACACTGGCTGGCCATGGTTCAGTGCCTGGCGGGGTTCCAGCGTGTTGCATCGCTGATTTCACCCCCTCCCCCACCCCAATATATTTGGAAATTAATCCGCCTTCTAAGACAGTGGTGACACATAGAATGTTCCCCGTAGCCCTTGTTTTCACTTCTGTGTTGAGCGTCGAGTCGACCCCTTTTCTCTTTTTTTGGCACAGGGGGGTGAGGGGGTGCATTGAGCCTGGGCTGGGAGGCTGATGGAGTCGTAAAGGCAGGGGCTGCCTGTTTTGCACCTGCGTTAGGGATTCTTTTTGATCTGTGTTTTTGCGCGTGTTACTTCTTTTTGAGCACAGACAAGAATAGTAATCCTTTTAAGTGTGTGATCATCTGAATAAATCAGAGAAGCCCATAAGAGAGTAATAAAAACAAGGGAAGAGGAAAAAAAGACCTTTACAAGGAGAAGAAAAGCATGACAGAGGGAAATCAGACTCCCAGGCTCCCCAGCCTTCCAGATGCCTGAGATCGAGTGGAGGGGTTAAACCCTAATGCCCCACAACCCCCCCTCCCACAAGAGGGGCAGAGAGTGTGCCAGAGAGGGTGAAAACGGCAAGTTGAAAGCCAGATTCCACCCCAGGCTGGGATTAGCTGGCCCTGTCCAGATCTTCTGCTTTTAATGAAGTTCTCTCTTCATATTGGAGGCGGGACAGGAGGTGGGGGGTGGACAGACTGGGGTTGGGGGCAGGGGTTAGGGATAACTCAGTTAACTGATAGCCTCAGGGGACAACGGGGAGATTCATGACCTCTGTGTGTCCTGTGGGACACTGCATGGAGAATGAAACATTCCTGAGAAACTCTGAGACGAGCAGACCCCAGAGAAGGAGCGTAGGGCGAGACTGGGAGGATTTGGGAGGGGGGCATTAAACCCCCTTCATCTTAATTCCTGTTATAACATAACTATTATTACTGATTTGATCTCCTTTTACACTCAGCTCACCCACACACCCCTCTGCTCCGGCCCTTCTGTGTTCCAAAGACTTGCACAATTAAGGCAAGCGTGTAGGATTACGCCTGTTGTTTCTCCGCAGGGAACGTCAACCAGAGAGATCGGATGTGGAAGGGTGGGGTGTTTCAAAATCATGTCCCTGTTGCTAAATTCACAATGGTGATTGACAATCTACCCCACCACCTCCTCCCATCCAACCACCACTGCCACCCCCACACTTCACCTATGTGGGTCAGGGACACTTAATAACAGATTTGGGGAGGTGTCCTAAATGTATGATGCACTGCCTACAGTATTTGTTGCTCTTACATTGTCAGCCCACTGTTACAAGTGGTTTTGTGCACCTTTGTGTTGCTCAAACACGGGTCCTGTTTTAGTTCAGCCATTTTTTAATATCCGCATTCCAGCGAGTATGTCGTCAGGGACTGTATTTCAGGCAGCGTCTGGGATGAAGTTAGCGAGCCTTTGTGGGAATAGTGCAGTGTAATATGCGTGCCCTGCGAATCCTCAAATCCAGAGGAGCCCGCATCTCTGCGGGGCTGAGATTCAATCTCTGAGCCCGAAAAGGAAAGCTTATCCGCGAGACTTCCTGTGACGCTGAGCACCGGCAGCAGACGAGCGTTGACGAGAGGCCGTGCTCCCCTGGCTCCGAGCGAGGGAGAAAGGAAAGACCCGGCGTGATTGCGACTCCTGACCTGTGAGGGCTGCGTCCCAGCCCCAACCCCCCCCCAACTGAAACTTGCCCCTGTTCATTAAACTCAAACTGCATCCTCCACAAAGTGCCCAAACATGCAAACAGCCCCCACGGTTTAACACACACCGTACATTGCGACTGTGAGTTAACAGACCCGAGCCAAATTAGCGCAGGAATTAGTTCACAGGCAGTGTGATATGCAGTGGGGTGCAGGGCCGTGGTTCACTGCAGGATACATACAGAGCCAGGGCAAGATGTCAGGAGAAGACTGTCCAGAATAAAGACCAAAAAAAAAAAAAAAAAAGAAATATTTTCCAGTCTGATTCATTGCGAACGGAAACGGACTCCGTGCCCAGCGGCTTTCTGGGTATTTTTAAACCGCCCTGCGTTATTGCATGTACGAGGAGGGAGGACAGCGGTGACAGTAGTGGTGAAAAATGCGAAAATGCGAACCCCGCGCAGGTCGGGCCAGCAGCGCGGAGGATCTCGCGTTTGGCCTCCGGGGCCAAGCCGGGGGCCTGCCGGGGCTGCGGCCGTCTGCGCGGCGCTGCGTACCTGCGGTCAGGCCCGCCGGAGGTATTTATACTCTTAATTCCAGGGTAATGTAAACCGGCCGGGCCTCCGGACTGACATCCGCTGAGTGATTGATAAGGTGTTTTTCCGCCATCGTCGCCGCCGCCGTCCGGCGAACGCGCGGGCCCGAGGAGCCGGGTGGAGGTGGGAGGGAGGCGCCACTCTGCTGTCCTCTGGATTTGTATCCCCTCCCCCCTTCCACGCCACCCCCCGCCCCTTGGATTGGTCCCTCTTTCTATCCGACAGGATGTGATTGTTTTCGCCCACCGTGACCGCGATCGCGGTCGCATGTACACCACAGCCGCCTGCGCGGTGGCACTCAGTTCCGGTGGCCTCGCTTGGGTTACAGTGCCATCAGTAACCAAACACCAGGCTCTGAGGTTAAAGGAATATGTGTGTGTGTGTGTGTGTGAGAGAGATGGACAGGGGTGGGCGTGGCATGTGTATTCAGGGATTGAGGCTGACAGGCCCCCAAGTTAGGGTTAGCGTTAGCGGAGCCGTGTGAATGGTGTTTGGAGTGTTAGGCAGAAAGATAAATTTACAGTGCGCGACGCCGCCTTGGCAGTTGTTCAGCTCAGGCCCCAGCCACAGGAAGTGTACACAAGAGTAAATATAGTCAGCTTGTCTGTAGTGGTTATTTAAAACACACATTCACATCCTTTGTGCTATATATTTTCTGCTTATTCATAGCGCTGCGCTGTGCTGCGCTGTGCTGAAGATGGATATAAATATGACCCTCAGTGTGTGTGTGTGTGTGTGTGTGTGTGTGTGTGTGTGTGTGTGTGTGTGTGTGTGTGTGTGTGTGTGTGTGTGAGAGTTTTGGGCAGCGTCACTCAAAAGCAGCCACACGCCCACATCAGAACTGAAAATATGTTCCCATACTTGCGTGGCGAGTGAATGGTTGGGCCCTTTAAAGCAGTCTGGTGAACACTGAAGGGATTGTGAAGGCTGGGAACTGCTGTGTGTCCGTACTCAATAACCGGGAATGCAAAGTGACTACCGCAATCAGAAAAACAGAACTTGTGTTTTTTCTCTGTTCCTCTGTCCTCCACACCACCTCAGCTGATGCTCAACAATTATGGCTGTGTGCTATTTGTTAAAGTTTCATAGAAAATAGTTTCATATTGAAATGTCTGTGCAGATCTCAGCAGAGATCCTGTCTCCCTCACTCTCTGCAATGTCTGTACGTGAGGGCCCTCCATCCAGCGAAAGCCGGAATACCTGCTGCCAGACGGCCTGGGATTCCAGTCATTTCATTTTGCATTGTTTCAGACATCAAGAATTCGGTATAACATGTCGGAACACAATGTGCCGGGTTTCGTCAGGTACCACGTCTGAAATCATAGCCACGAGGCCTCTCCTTACTACGATACCACCATCGTCATACCTCCCATCGGTGCCAAGTGCTGTTTTCTGGCATTCATGCAATAAAGAGCTCCTTACGACATCAGAAAGTTCATTGCATCAGGGGCTTTGCTTTGTTCCTCTGATCCTCTGCCATCATGGCAGATCACAGATGGATCTTTAGTGCATTTTTTCACAGTGATTAAAAGAATTTAATATTGTAATTAGCGTCTTATCTCCATTGTGAATAAATTGAAATTTCAATAACACCCTATTGCCTGAATGTAGGAATGTAATATATAAAAATATTTTAAAATATATAAAATTAAATTAAATATAATTTTCTCAGTGCATGGATTTTGTCATTTTAATTTCATATATATGAGATTATATGTATAAATGTTATATGTATATACGTATATTATCTGCATTATATATATTACAATACATATCTCACAGTCAGGAGGAAGAGATTTCCTGATTCTCCAGCACAGTGCATTTGTTTTGTCACAAAGGGTTAAGGCAACCTGCAGATTGTTGTCCTGCCTGGTTTGGCTGCTGGTGTGTTTTCCAAACATAATACAGGCCAGTGAAACAGGGTCATCAAAAGCTGTAAACATATTTTCAGCCTGGAAATCCCTGGAAGTCTGAGAGCGCGCATGTTTGGCAAGACACGCTTTTTCGGAACAAATCTCCCGCGTACCACGGGGTCGTAACCCGAGCTGAAATAAGTTGGGAGTGACAGCCTTAATTTTTATGCGGAGTCCCATGTTGTCGTATATTGATTTCTTGTCTGTTAGCAGCCCGCGCTGGAATTGCTCTCCGTTGAGGAATGTATGGGAAATGCCGCATGCGGAGTGCATGCGCAGCCCGCCGCCGCCAACCAAAACAGACGCGAGACAATCACGAGCAGCTCGCGGCGAGCCGGACCGATCCACGCGACGCTGAGGTGCGGTCTCACGCTCGTCATCACCGGCGGTTTTTTTTTAAATATATTCTTTTAAATGTTTCACATTCGACCGCAAACGACGTGAAGTAAGAATATAAATCTAGCCCGCCTTTCCCTGCATGTGTGACAATGCTCGCATAACCTTCGCACGAATGTCCAGACAGCGCCTGTCTCCGGGAGTCGGGAGAACTCCGCCGTTTCTCAATTTTTTGGTCAAGACTCAAATGGGGTGGGAAAGATTTCTTTTTTTTTTTTTTTTGGGGGGGGGTTGTTAGTGATGGGAGGGGTGAGTCTTTAAACTTTCAACGCACGCTAAATATAGTATCAAAAAAATTGTCCTGCTAAAAATCACAGCTCCATGTCAGCCATCTGGTTTGGGAATGTTTCATTAGGCGGAGCCTGGGAAACATAACACCGCACATTGGGAGCCCAGAAAAGATACATGTGAATGATATAAGGGGGCTTTTTTGGATGGGGGGTTGGGGTGGCATGCCGAAAGACATGGCCGCGGCGGAGCCCGGGTTCCCTCCAGCCCATTTCACCGACACGCCGGCGTAAATCACTCCCCCGTCTCATCACCACGCTTGGTTTTCCTCACTGACAGACGGACGGCAGGGCTGGAGTCACGGAGAGGAACGATGGCAGGGAGGGGAGGATGGAGAGAGAGAGGGACGAATTAAATGTACCTGACCCAGCCAAAGGGGGTGGGGGCCAAACGGCGCTGGAATCTGAGCCGGTCGGGCACGCAACAACACAATATGTAGACATAAACGTAGTCTTTGCTGACAAGGACAGTTGAGACCAACAAAAAAGTAAAAGTAAAATAAATTTACCTTTTTTTTCGAGTTAGCCATTAATTCAAATTAACATACAAAAATGAATAACATTATTGGTAGATGTTACAAATATTTTCTCTGGACAAATTTGGAAATATATTACTAGGCATGTATGTACTGGTCACCTTACGTCTAACCTTATATAAAAATATATTTTGAAAGACGATGATTGATGATGTAATTGTATAAAAGATTTCTTAAATAGTATGCTCCTGTACTGCACTATTTATACAACACACACACACATAAAGAGCATTAAAATTTCCACCTGCTGGTCACCTCAGGGGCTAAGCTTTCTGTGAGCAGCAGCGAGACTGGATGAGTGGGTGGTAGTTATGTTATGTAATGCTCTGTTGGAAAATTCCTCTCATGAAAATAACACGCATCTGAGAATACTTTACAGAAACTGTGTTATGTCAACTCCATTAATGCTTGTTGATTCACAGCATGACTACATCACTGAATATATGTATTGCATTGTAAAATACATTTAATAGCAAACAGTAGATATTGTATGTTTAATAGCATGCTTCCAAATGTATTTTGTAATTTAATAGAATATGAAATAATTTTTAAAAAATTAAGGCTCTGTGAGTAGTAATGAATCAATCAATCAATGATGTGATGCCTCTTACTAAATTTGATGCAGTTGAGCTCATACAATGTCTTTTCTACATTCTTTTCTTTGCACACCATACCTCTAAAATGCAAGATATTACTTTAAAATATAATTTATCGTTACACATGTTTTTGTTCTATTGTCTGGTCTGGAGGTTTTTTGCTGTTCATTGGTGCATTACAGCAAGTCATTCACATGAAGGAGAGCGCTCTGGAAATGAGCAGAACACAGCTGGACGACCACAAGTCAATATGTGCAAAGCGCATTTCTTTTTTTTATTATTGTTTGAATAATTCCTCTTATTGCTGCTATTATTTTGCATCACAACATGTGTTAGCGTTTTGCTGCGAGTAAGGGAGCCCTTTGAAATGTGTGCGGATGAGTGCAAACCCGCTGTAATCACCGAGGGCGTGGGAGCCGTTTCCCATAAAGCTGTTCACTGCGTGTCGGCGCACACGGTGCGCACGCATGTAGTCTGTCTGTCTACTGGCTGACTGCTGGGGCGAGAGAGCGAGACAGTGGGCGGGCACTGCTCTGTGTGTCGGAGTGCAGGCCTCTGTTTATCCACTTTACACACGTGCACACAGACACACACACACATATCATATCATATCGTCACACGTACACACACACACACACACACACACACACACACACACAAGTGTTACTCATAGAAGCACATTACATACACACACATGCACACCCCTCACTTACTCATCCACACATCACACACTCACAAACACACAACATACTTCCACATGTTCATTCACACATTGCATAGTCACACACTCGTAGTCACACACTCATACACACACACACGCATGCATGCATGCCTGTGTACATGCATGCACATACACACACACGTACACATCACGTACTGACATGCTCATACACACTCTTACACACGCACACGTGCGCTGAACGCTGCCCCACACAGCACAGAGAGATGAGAAACACAGGCTCTCAGGGTGACCCTGACTGCTGAACACTGCCCCACACGGGGAGGTCTACCACAGCACAACACAACCCGAGAGCCTATCCATTACTGCTTTCCTGTAATATAAAGCAGCCGTCCAGCTGGACTCCATAGGTGTTCCGCAGTATCAGTGCAGCAGGGGCAGGCCAGAGGAGAGGAACGCCGGAGCTAGCAGGCAGTCATCCCCATTTTCTGAAGGCTCACACTCAGGTGAAGACTAGAGAATCAGCCCCCAGGCATTCTGGGAGAGGTCAACTGTGGGGGTGCTGCTCAGGGTAGAGCTCACTCTGTCAAAGTGCAATATTTTGACACCTGGGGAAAAAAGCCAAAATTAATTTCTTTTGTGCCTGTCTTTATGTGTGTATGTGTGCGCGCGCACGCACGCACACACGCCTTTGCATTGAAGACAAAGGCCCTCTTGTTAAACTCCCCATGGCGAATGTGAGAATGTTACGCAGATAGGGAAATGCCGCAGCGAACCTGACCTTTCAGGTGTCCCGGCCGTCCGCTCAGCCTGTGGTTAAAACCACCTGTTTTACCTCTTGAGCAGCAGGCACACAAACACATCAGGCATGCCCTGTGTTTGTTAGCTTTGCTCTTGCCGTGTGCAACCGCATATCATTTCCAAAACGATTCATTGTCTTACTCAGAACTCGGCATGTTTATTAAGCGTGTGTTAGATCCGTATGTTTAGCGGTTTAGGGAGTGGTCATTTTTCAGTTTCAATTTCTCATTCAGGCATGCATAGCCTGCCCCCCCGGGGGAGAGGTTGGTGTGAATGCAGGATTGAGTGTTAAACTCCAATTCAGATGTGACCAGTTGTGTAAGTGTGCTGCAGTCTTTGGGTAGGGCATGGAATTGAATTACCTATCCAATTAAATTCCAGTGTAGTGCCACCTACTGCTTACATGCTTAAAATGCATTGAAAAGTTTCCCTACTTGGTAGACACGAGGCCGGTCCTTCATCATAGCTTTTGAGAGAACTTGTTTAATGTTGCTGATGAAGGGGAGTTTTTAGGGAGGGCCGTCAGTATGGAAAATATGTTTGGAAGAACAAGAAAATGTCTCCCACTGAAGGGTGTTTCCCCTATTCTTATTAGTGCCTAATTATTTCTAAAGAACAATTTGATCTCATACATGCACACACACACACACACACACACACACACACACGCACACACACACTTACACATCATATACTGACACACTCATATACACTTCAAACAATTCAATCAAACTAAATCAAGGTTATGCTAATGAGGATGACAATAATGATAATGATAATAAAGATGGTAGGAAGTGTGATAATTGTTGTTATTGTTCATGGTGACGCTACTACCACTACTGCGAAGACGAAAGAGGTGACATGCTCGTGACCTTCTCTGTATGAGAGGTGTTATATACCGTGCACAGCATAGCACAAAGGCTGTGCCAGGCTTGGTTTGCCTTGCACTTTTGCTCATTTCTTTGCCGGCTGACTCTGTACCATTGCTAACCATCTGTGCAAATACAACCCAAACTCCAAACATTAGAAACCATTAGCGCCGCAGAGTTCCCGCTCCGAGCGCCGTGTTTGTGTGAAACTGACAGACTCGGAAAATAAACGAAGGCCCGCGTGACGTGCCCACTGGCGCATGCCGTCACAGACCGCATTCAGAGCGACCTCCATTTAATTGACAGACAGGAAGAGGGCGTGATAAGCAAGCACGTGTGTTTTGAAGTGCAGGTGTTTTCACAGCGAGCTGGCATTGTCCCCTGATGTGTCAACCCAACGAGGCAGAAATGTAGTTTTGCAAATAGTGGCATGAGGAATAGGGTGTCCCCGGTCATGTAGAGGGCCACTGATATCTCTCATCTTGCATCTCAGTCCCACTGGCTGCTGGTGCGCAGTGGTTCTGGGTTCCTGAAATGGAGGGACAGCAGGGAGGGCTCAGCGATGCAGTCAGTGTCCAAGAACCGAGATGCCAGTAAAATGGCAGTTTATACGTAAGCGCTTTGAATGTTACAGCGCACCGGCCTGCGCGCAGTAATCTCGGGGAACGGCGTCGGTGGTGAGCGTAAGGGCCTGATGGTGGAGGAGGGAGTCAGGCCATCACCCTTTTCTTTTTTTCCCCAAAATCTGCCGTTTGGAATAATCCCAGACAGTATGGAATGTGATATCAAAGCCTGCCTGTTTGTTTTCATAGCTCACCATTTTAACCTCTCAGAACGGGGTTGTGGGGAAGGAGCCGGAGACGTTCGCAGGAAGGAGGCTCTTCTGAGAGCCTTGCTCCGGCTCGTCAGCCAGCGTGCCTTCGCGCCGCTAAAACATTCTGTC